>MPNW01000019.1:210954-230373 GCA_011800805.1 Hirudo medicinalis
AGAGCTTTACAAGCAAACTGCTCGCCACTGGGCAAACGTTTTTGCCGGAGGTCCAAATCGAGAAATCGAACTTGAAGAGAAGATCGAACATCTGAAAAGCATGGGCTTTGAAGAGAAAAGCGCACGAGTTGCCCTTTCCAATCAGAGCTGGGATGTTGAGAAAGCCATGAAATACTTGGTGGACTGATCTGGGCAATGCTAATCTCTAACTAATCACAAGTTGTTACTTTTTTGCACTAATAAAATAATTGTTTCACAAATACTGTCAAATTTGACCTTCAGTATTATTTGACGTTATATTCTACACAACAATTTGAAAAAAGAACAGTTTTGTTTTTTAATGTATACACAAATAAATTACTCTTAGTAGACGTATATAAGTGATATAAACTCTATCGATCAGCTGATCGATAGAATTTGAACCACTAACAGCCGCACCGAAGCAAAAGCCTTGCCCACCAGGCTACCACAGCCCTTTAAACGAATCAGATAAAATAAAAACTCTTTAAAACAAAAGGAGTTATGTTAATTTAACTGAATATCTTTTTTTCGGCCGGAAAACTCTCACCTTTGTCCGAAAACGATAAAGAATGTGATCAAGTACTGCATGACCTATTTGCATTAATTCACCACCGCCATCTATTTTCGACAAAAACGTGTACTAATAAACAAGAGCTTATAAATAATGCTTAAATAAATCTTAATAAATAATAAGATTTATGGGACCAACGTTGCCTGCTCAATTTTAAATGTTGTTCCCGGTCAGACTGTAACACCGAGAAAACGCGCTCGAGGAGCGTGGACCAGGCTGTGCCACCCTTTTCAACCCGAAATTAATTTAACACTTAATATCCTGGAGGATCAAGCAAAACTATAAATAAGTGGCTAGCTATTATTAATAATATCAGATAGGCCGTAAGCTAATTCTCAATAGCAGATTAACAGATTGTCAATAACTTAACTTCTTCTCGCAATTATTAGCCTCATCAATTAGTGTTTGTGAAAATTTGAATTAATTCGGTTTTAACTTGTTTGTTAACTTTTCAAACATATTTGAAGTTTTGCGGCTTAGTTTTAAGATAATAATGCAATACACCACGCAAAAGTAATTATTACTTCAGACGTTCTTCTCATAAAAATTGAACAACTGGCGAACGATTGAAATATGTACACCTGGCGACAAACAGTTCACTATTTATGTGCTGTCAGTATTATATGCATTATGATTTTTGTTATGGATAACCTTCTCTAAGACATTGCGCAGCTGCTGATTTATTGTTATTCATTTTACGAATTTATAAATCAAACCATAAATTTCATTTCAAAGTTTGTAATTACCTATGGATTTTTACACCCAATTCTCTACTTTTAAAAACTTCTTCTTTATCCGTTTTTCTATGAAAATCAACTTCGTCATCTCTTTAGTTCCGTGCTAACCGAATTCACCTCTAGGGCTGATTTAGTGCTGGTATAATTTATATACCTGATGATGTTGGGTTTAAAATAGTATTTCTTAAACGTATGTGAATGTGTCATGTTTGCTAAGGTGTGCCATCACTGATATTCCTCAGAATTTTATTTCTGACATGGTTAGAAGATATTTATGAGTTGATATCAACATATTTAAATAATAATTATTATTACATAATCAACAATCACTAGTGTCATGCTCAATTACTGTGTCTTAAGTTCTTACTTAATTCCAATAAGGTCAAAAGTCAAGGACGAATTAAAGATGGAAATTGGTGCATTTGTCGGGAGATTACCCTACGGAATGTGTTTCCTAAAACAGGAAGTGAATATGAATTCTCCAACTGATGAATTATGTGGGGATATTCAGTGTTGTTGGGTAACGAAGTAAAAGTCACGCATTGATTTACTTAAGTACAATCGGAGTAAATTTTGCTTGTAACGAAGTAAGGAAAATTTTCAGTACCTTTACTTGTAACGAACTAAGATTTTCGAAATACTTTTACTTCTTACTTCACTACGTCCTCCACGAAGCGTTACAAAGTAACAAAAGTAAGCAACTTTTGGTGCGATTGGTTTGACAAAATCACATTAATTTTATTAATTAATTACATTAACTCTATTAGTTAATTACATTAATTTTATTAATTAATTACATTAACTCTATTAGTTAATTACATTAATTTTATTAATTAATTACATTAACTCTATTAGTTAATTACATTAACTTTATTAATTAATTACATTAGTTTTACTAATTAAGCACACTAATATTATTTTCTAATTACAATAATTCTATTAATTAATTGCATTAATTTGATGAATTAGTTACATTAGTTTTATTAATCAATTACATCAATTTCATTAATTAGTTGCATTAATTTAATTAATATAACTAATCGATCAACTTAATACACTTAATTAAGCAGTTAGTTTAATTTAATTAAATTTATGTTTGTCTGCTTTTATTAATTTGATTAATTAACTACATTAACTTTAGCAATTACTCACATTAATTTTAGTAATTAATTGAATTAACTTTAATAGTTAATTACATTAATTTTATTGTACAGTGAACTTTTAAATTCTGAATTAAAGAGTTTTCTACACAGGAAAATTTTGAATTAACATTCATTTGGATTTTGAAAGAGGAAAAATGTTTAAGCTTTGAGAATAATTTTGCGGCAAGTTCATTTGTGCCACAAACAGGAAAAGAATCGAAGCACTTCAAAGTTCGCTAAAGGTGGCTTACTCGTCTGATGAAATGTCGCGAATTTGTGTAGAATATTATCTTCGTCGAAATATCCTATTATAAAATGGATGATAATCTCTATCTCTCATCAAGATCAACATCATTATCACTTTTAAATGAACGTTCCGACAATTTTTTCAATCGATTTTGTGATTTTATACGAAACTGGAATCCATATAAACTGCAAGGAAAAAAATAATAAAAGAACCTTCCATTACGACACAGAATAATTTGTGAATAAAATGAGCCTACATTCTTTTAAATCTGTAAAGGTTTGATGTGAAACAGTGGCGCATCCAGGATTCTAATCCCCAAAATTGCTAAATAAAAAAAATGGATAAATATATATATTTTAAATGGTTTTAATTATCGATATCTCGATATTTAACAAATATTATCGGCTTAACATCAGAAAAATTATCTCCGAAAAGATAAAACCGAAGAAAAGGTCTTCAAAAATCAAATCCCTTGAAAAATCCTGGATGCAACCCCGACATGAAATGAACGAGCTTGAAAATAACGCATTTAACGATTGTTCGGCTTCAGAAACGTTCAAAAGTCTCAACATCCACACGGAAATTGAAAATCCAAGCTGCAAAATATGATAAAACATAGTTCAACAGAATTTGTGAATTTGTGAACAAGGCTCCCTTATTATATTTTTATTTCACTGCATTAATTTACTTTTTATTACAAAACCAAACAAACTTCTGTAGGACTTCCCATTACACATTGAATGAGGAAAAACACTTTCATTAGTGTGAATGTACTTAGTTTGTGGTAAGAGTTTGTAGTCTTAACAGTTGATACATTAAATTTAAAAAAATGCGTTTGAAACATATCTATCATATCTAAACATGATGGAATGATGTGCGATCACAATAATACAGCACAAGATGGCTGACGAATGACTGTTACAAAAGCAGCTTCAATACCTTTACTTTTTACTTTTGAAGTAACTTTGAAATGCGGATACTTTATACTTTTACTTAAGTAAATTTTTGAGGTGTTACTTGTACTTTTACTTAAGTACTGATGAGCAGCACTTTGTACAACACTGGAGATAATTATGCATAATTATGTGGGGAGGTCGAGAACTTCGTCGACACCTCAACGAAGAACTATGAGATGTTTCCAGCAGTGTTAGTATTCAGTAATGATACTATAATTACTATAATTATAATTTATATAATTACTATAATTATAATTTATATAATTACTATAATTATAATTTATATAATTACTATAATTATAATTTATATAATTATGATAATTATTAGAAATAATTAAGTTAGTAATATATATATATATATATTACAATGTAGGTACATTACAATGATAATAACGTGTTTACTAAATTGCAAACATATCATAATAGCGAATTTATTAAAAAGATTTAATATCCAATTCTGCAGCGTAATATCAGATAGATCGCTCATTATTATCAGCATCATCACCATCACCCTAGGTGAAAGGTCAAAGTTAAGTAAAAAATTTGTCAGAACCTTTCAAATTTTGGACGTCAATTGAAATCAGCAAACAAAAAATGTAATAACAAGAGCTGCTTGTGTCCATCAATGTTTGCTACATTCATGCAAAATCTTACCACCGCGAGTAATTTTGTTGACGAAATTATGTGCAAATAATTAAAATAATAAAACAGCAATTTTTCAAGGCGTGGTAAACATTGAAAGGTGAAAATTCGAGAACAAAGAAGAGTACCTTGAACTTCCGCGAATTCTATCACCTCATTTTTGATCAAAAGTTTAATGAAATTGTTCACAATTTGACAAAACAAACTGGAAAGTCATAGAAAAATGTCATCCTGTCCTGAGAGTAGGCTTTTGAAACTTGTTCGAATCTTTGTTCTTCTTCGGGGTCCTTCATGATGCCTCGTATTTGTTTGGCATAAAAGCTGTAACGGTTTTGAAACCACATTTTGCTGAAACCCTGCCAGATATTTTAAAAGCACTTTCAATAAAATAAAAATTGAAACTGGAGAGCTCAAGATGGCACAAGATAGAGGTCGATCGGAACCTTCGGTGAGTAAATTAGTTACGATGTTACAGTTAGTGCTAATTAATAATGTCATCATTTCATTTCATTAGTTAGAATTATTACATTTGTTCAAATAAAATGGCAGTAGTCGTGAAAAAATCATTAATTCCGTCACATCACCCTGCAAATATTTCTTCAATCGCCTGCTAACTGATTTTTGAGTATTATTTCATATTTGTCAATCACATTTGAATGGCATTAAGGGTTGAATTGCATGATTCAATTCAACCTCGTCAATGTAACCTCGTCACTAAAACAACGTCGTACTTCATTCGGAGGAATTCATTCTTCAGGGAAAGCTTGAGTTTCATGGAAAGTTAAAAATAAAACTCTTCAATGACAGAAAGAAAGGCGATTGAGTAATTATAATTACTAATAATTATTACTTAACTCATGCCACCAGATGTCGTGTCAAATTCTTGACGACTTCTGTCGCGAGTTCAATTTGCGGGAAACACCTCTCCAATGGATAATTCAGAGTCTCCATGTTCTGAAATCATCCCTCACTCCACAAATAGAGACCTGCAACTTGTTTCACCTGTTCGTGACATCGTTGTCGTAGTCGTCTTAAAATCATTCGTAACTACCGAAACAATGGAATGTCATAAACGAGTGACTGCTGTGGATGAGGCTTTACACATCGAGGTAGCTTTTTCAACTTGAACGATTCTTGCATCTTGGTTTCTTGTTATTTGTTTCATTTCAACAGTTTCTTCGTAAGTTTTGATTTTCCGACATTTTAATGACAAAACAAACAAAATTGTTTGTCCATCTAAGAAGGCAAATGGTTTAAGAGTAATTTAAGAATGTTGCTGCAATGAAATGTTGAAAATCTCGAACATCGCAAGAAGGAAACGACTTAATTGGAAATAAATCGAAATCAGAGTTGCGAACGAACAAGATGGAAAGAAGCTGAGAAAAATGCTTCAAAATTGTAACATCCTCAAAGAATAGAAGTTTCCAAAGTTATTGAAATAAAAAAAAATCAAGATTTCTTATTAAACCGCTTTCTAAATTTGAATGGTAAAATATTTAACATTTTTCAGCGCGTGGTTACACCATCGCTTTTATTCGCCTTGGAAGACAAAATCTTATTTCTTTAGGATTTTTATCTTATTTTTTAATCTACAAATTAATTCAGGCGTGCCTTTGTGTGAAATAATCTTTCATTTGCGTCTGTAAATGAATTTTAGGCAATATTTAAAAACATCAGTTTATCGAACACAATCATCTGTTGTCAACTAAATTGCAGCATGGCATGTCTTTCGAGTGCACTGCAAAAATTAACAAATTTACATGGAAATGTAAACACAAATATTTACACCCAAAACTGAGCTTATTTGAATAAATTTTTCGAAAATATTTAGAAATTACTTTGAGGTCCAATTAGTTCCAACATCAATCAAAATGGCTGGTTGGTTGAATGGGTTGCGATCCTCCACACGATGGAAATGGCAAGGATCGTAATGTGTCGTGCTCGCAACCCAGCCTGCACCGCCATGGAGCGCTCTATGGAAGGGGCGCTACATAAACCACCCTGTTTGACATCATGTCAGTGACATGGTTCCATTGGACGACGATCATGATGGGAAGATCCAAAAATATGTCCAGGATGACAACAAAGAGTGGATACAGAACATTTCCTCTTTTCAAGATTCCAGGGGAGAAATAACAGTTATAATAATAATAATAATAATAATAATGTGTTTGTAATTGGAGAGGTGTGTTGGCCTTAAAAACTTTGTTTAGATGCAGATACTGGCTTTTATTTAAACCATCAAAAAGTAATTGAATAATTAAATTCTTTGACAATCTCAGTTCACTTTGTGGATGTTCAATTAGAGGCACACAAATACTCAACCCACACACTTACTTTGATATTGTCGAATGAGTGGTTCCCTCACTCGGCCCGAGGTCATTTAGAGTCCTGGTCGGGAGGGGAACTTAAATATTTGAATCGAGTTTGTATCTTTGGTGATGTTGTTTTAAAATGAGATTAAAATGGTCTCAAATACTATTACGAATTACGATATTCAAAACAACAACAACAACAACAGGATGATAATTTGTGCAGGAAGAGTTGAAAGAAAAAACGAAGTAAATTGAGCGAATTTTTAGCTTTTATTTGATTAAAGCGAAAAAGGCAATTAGAAAAATACCTTTCATTTTTGAGAGTCAGGAAATTCCAGTGATGCTATTTTTATTCCCAAGAATCGCTTTCTTTAGCCTCCTCCTCTCAAAAGCAAGTGACGTCAAAAGGTTGAATGAACACAGATGGGTGTAGGCGTGATGTACTCCTTAATTATTCATAAGCCCAACATTTCCTCATGGCCAATTACTATTAATTACAGGATTTCTAATAACCTTTTAATTATTTAACAATAAACTTAAAGTTTACTTTCCAAAATGTATTACAAACCTTTAATCGTGCCCTCAAAAGGTAGCAATTTGAACGAAATGAGGGTCGTTAATTATTCATGAGCTACGCAAGCGATAGTGACACCCAGCCACGCCTCCATCGACTGCTACCTTCAGCCTAGCTGCGTGCATGGAAGCCAATTTTTTTCGACCAATGGCGTGAGAGAGAGAGAAATTCATTGAGAAAAAGTAGAATTTTGTGAATGAATCTACTACGATTGAGGTCGGTTGTAATACTTGAGCGTTTAACCTTTATTCTCAGAGTAAGGCTGGCATGCCCGGTATGCGAGGAATTAAGGGGGTTATAAAAGCCTCCTGAGAGGCCTCACATCATGTGCTCCTTCGTGGCTCGCGTGTGGACACAATTCTTGAACTTAATTTGAGCATTTCATTTAAAATGGTGAAACTATTTCTCCGGTGGATTACTGTCGTTGGGATTGAGTTCATCTTGAAGACGCGTGAGTTTTGTTTTTGTTGCTGNTTGTTGTTGTTGTTGTTGTTGTTGTTGTTGTTGTTGTTGTTGTTGTTGTTGTTGTTGTTGTTGTTGTTGTTGTTGTTGTTGTTGTTGTGGAACAGTTTTCGAGTGGGTGAGAGTAGATCAATTTTTGATTGATTCGATTCAGAACCAACCCGAGTTCAAATGCCGAACACGTGTTTCAGAACTTGATGGAAAACATCTCAGAAGATGAAACTGTTCCTATCACAAGTCAAGCAGAAAGTAGGCCACCTGGAGGGGGTCTAACCATGAATGTAGGTCAGCAGGGATTTTTTACCCCCTCGGGACAACAGGGTTTGGAGGTGTTCCCCGATCTGGAGTTGATTGAAACGTTGGATCCTGATTTGGAGGAATTAGCGAGACTCAGCAGCGAGGTTGATGTCGGAGACCTGATAGCAGGTTGGTGGTGACGTCATATTATTTTTTAAGAAGTTATTAATTATTTATTGTAATAATTTAGAAAGTACATACTTAACTTGTTAGATCACATGTCGAATGAAGTCTGCTGAGTGTTCCGCATAATTAGGAGAAATTAATTGTTCAATTGGTTTGAATATTGTAAATATTATTGCAGCCGGTTATATTAATCAATTAGCCAGTGTTGATTGGTTAGCGCAGACGCACGTGCGAATAAAATAGCGAACTCATATCGATCTGTCGTGGTCTACATTCTGCTTACGATGCAGGTATGCGTCTTAGATAATATTTGCATATTAATGATGTATATTAATGACGTGGCTCA
Organism: Hirudo medicinalis; assembly: GCA_011800805.1. Taxonomy (NCBI): domain Eukaryota; kingdom Metazoa; phylum Annelida; class Clitellata; order Hirudinida; family Hirudinidae; genus Hirudo; species Hirudo medicinalis. The sequence continues at coordinate 219,391 of MPNW01000019.1, forward strand.
TTAGCATCAAAATATGCTAATAAAATTATTTTATATTATAACGACAAGGAATACAATTGCTTTTATTTGTGAACATTCAGGGTTATTAATAATATTCGTTAATATTTAATATATTCAATGACATATGAATGATTGTTTTATTAAATACAAATTTATTCAATAATGCTGTTAAATTTATAATTTCGAAATTATTTTATTATTTGTGGTTGTAATAACTTACTAATATTTGAGCGGATGTGTGTCTCCGTAATTAATTTCTATTAGGTGGTCGTTTTGATATTTTCGTTTTACAGGAAATTTGATAATAATATTTTATAAGCAAAATAATGTCACAATGAATAATGTTGTCGTCGATGTGATGATGTTGTTGATGTTGTTGATGTTTTAATGCGATGAAGTTTTGAAACTCAAAAACTCTTTGTATTTTCATTTCACTAAAACTTAAATATGAAGCATTGCTTTAAGTCATAGTTCTTGATGGTTTACTTTGTAACATAATTACAAACGAGTTTATTTGAGGCACTTATTAAATATTTAACAATAATTTATCTAATAATTCGTTTTAATCACAAATCGTGAACATTTTCAATAACAAACAAAAGATGTCAGGTCTTCATTTGCTGAACTCAACCATCTTGGGTGAGAAGGGAGTCCTCAGCAGAATCCAAAAGAAAATATTTATAATATATAATATAATTATTGTTATTATTAGCGCAAAAAGAATATTATAATAATAATTACCACGATAGTAATTGTCTGGTATTTTGTTGTACTAATTAAATTCATCATTAAAACAGTCGTTTGACGAGAGCTGAAGTTGAAAGGTCAATTTTGGAAATAAGGGGTTAAAAGGTTAAACTCAATAATGTGTCAAGCATGCAAAATAAATTACGAAATATTAATCAAAGCTTGAACAGTTATTATTATACGTTATATGGCTAACCTATTCCGACCGTCATCTAGAATGAAGATGACGACGATGATGATGATGATGATGACGACGATGATGGTGATGGTGATGATGATGATGATGACGATGATGGTGTTAATAATAGACGTCATTATTTCTTAAGACCATTGTCATCGTCGTCATCACCTTTGAAAAGGTGGCTTTGAAGTTGGATTTGAAGTTGGATTAAGGTCGCTGTTATCCTTGAAAACACAACGATTGGACTGAAAACCTTCAAAACATTCGACCTTGACATTTAATGAAGCAAAAATGAAACTCAGTATTAGGAATAAAATTAGAAGATTTCCAATTTGATGGCCTTTATTTGAACTATTTTTACGAAATAATTATTTTTATTCAATTTTGCGGTTGTAGATAAAAGACATGTAAATGATTGATCAGTTTCAATTGTTCATTTATTTAATTCATCTAAAAACTCGATTCTTAATAAACTTTGAGAGCCTTCTTCATCGTCATCATCTCCAAATGATTACACACTGTTCTGATGAGTTTCTGAACTGCACAAGATTGATCACCAAATAATAATCGAGTCCAAAATTAAACAATATCAACATTTTCTTTGAGTAAAGCCAAGCAGAACTTCAGACGACTACAAATACAAAATTTGCAAAAAAATATTTTCGTGAAGGCAACGACATTCAGTGTTCAAGTATATTTTGCAATACAATATAATATTATAATAATAATAAGATATGGTCATAATAATATTTATTATGCTAATATTCCTTGCTCATACTTAAACTTGGTTTCAACACTACAAATTATGGTATTGATGTCCACAGGTTTTTGAACCACATCAGGTTCTTCATCTTTTGGCTCTAATTATTTAAATTTTTTAATATTATTTATTTACATTATTATTATTAATTATTCTAAGTTACAATCTAATGTAATTAATTCTTGTCAATTGTATTTGATGCATCATTCTTAGAGAACTCTTATTTTTCAATCAATCTTATTTTTCTTGATACTTCAACAACGTTTTACAATGTCATCCAAATGTGGTGAAAATGTGATTAAATGTGATTTGAGATGATTAAACGTGATTAAATGTGATTAAGTCTGATTGAATGTGATTAAGTATGATTCAAAACTATTAAATGTAATTAAATGTGATTCACTATGATTAAATGTGATTAAATGTGATTAAATATGATTAAATATGATTAAATGTGATTAAACGTGAATAAATATGATTAAATGTGATTAAATATGAATAAATGTTATTAAATGTGATTAAGTATGATTAAATGTGATTAAATGTGATTCAATATGATTAAATTTTATTAAATGTAAATAAATGTGATTCAATGAGATTAAATGTGATTAAATATGATTAAATGTGATTCAAATGTGATAAAATGTGATTCAATATGATTAAATGTGAATAAATGTGATTCAATGTTATTAAATGTGACTCAATGTGAGTAAATGCGATTGAAAGTGATTCAATGTGATTATATATGAGTAAATGTGATTAAATGTGATTAAATTTGATTAAATGTGAAAAAATGAGATTCAAATGCTGTCAGGAATAGGTCTTCGTTTTTTTCGTTTTTTGCTCTTTTTCAAACAAAAAAAAATCACTGTCAACATTCACTATGGATTGTTTTTGTACGTTTAAGTAAACAAATTAAAATATTTTTGTAACGTAAATTTTAAAGTTGAATCAATGAGGTCCTATTTGGTGATGACAATAACAGAATAATTTTCAAATGCTGAGCGAGGAGAACAAACAGCGAATTTGAGGCAAATTTGTTGGCGTCGGTAGGTCGGTCGGTAGTTATGTCCCACACGAATCTAAATACAAGCCCACGTACTGATCTCCATGATTTTTAAGCTACCGTCAGTTAATCGATGATGGATGGATGGATGAATGAATGAATGGATGGATGGATGGATGGATGGATGGATGGATGGATGGATGGATGGATGGAGAGACGGACCGAATGACGGACGAGTTTTTGAATGAGTTGAATCATAGATAAAGGGTTTGTCGTATTACTTTGTTAACCGTGTTGCAGGTCTTAGTATATCTTATTTTTAGAATGCATTGAGGTTGATAATAGTTGATAATAATTATTATTATTAATAATTAAAATTAAATAATTATTTAATAATTATTAATTATTTATTAGTTAATAACACTTTCACTAAACATTGTCGTTATAACAGTTACAATCTCAATTTCACAGTCTCCTTCACTTTCCTCATGACGTCATCAATTTATTTGGTAACTTATCAAGTAACCGATTTTAAATTAATTCCTAATGAATATTCAATTGAACTCACAATCATGTTGTAGTGTCTGGGATTCGCACGATGCTTGACGTGAGGTTAAAATTGTACCTGCTTTTATTTACACGTTGATTGTCGGTTTACGGCATTTTTGACATTATTCTCTAATGAAACTGTACTAATTGCCGACCTCTTTTACAGTTCTACAAATAGAATCCATTCATTCATGCATTCTTCTTTGGCTCCTCCCCATTCTTCGAGTGATTACAATTCCGCGCTCCTTACGTAAGTGTCACGTGATGCTCATATTTTATGCAAACGAGCATCCTATGACGCAAGACGTGTCTAAGCTATTTTAGGTGTTGCATTTACACCCTTTTTATTTTCAAAGAAAAATATACAAAAAGCGTTCGACGACTTCTTCGCATTTCTCATGTCGGTGGGAGTTTCTATGCAAATGAGAACATTCATTCATTGACGGCATATTTGCGTGTTTGCGCCTTCAGAAGACATTTTTGGAGTTCTCGTGCCTGGAACTTTGAGAAGGAGTTGTTGGTGATTTTGAAGAAGGCGTGACCAGATTGATTGCGGTTTACTTGCCTCGTTTGCTCAACAAATCAATGGTCCAATGAGCATCTCTTTCATCACGTGAACTTATCCTATTTGGTGTCAATGAGCCAATTAACACACATGTTGACGTCCAGATGGACTCAAATATCGAATAAACGTTGATTTTAAACTTTCAGATATTTTACAGTCCGAACTGACGCAAGTTGCTGCAACTTCTGAAGCTTCCAGCAGAGTTCATCACTCAGCTTCTCATCAATCGCTTCTCCTTCCTGGACGACCACCACCAACTCCATCGTCATCGTCATCAACATCGACGTCAACATCTACATTTCCATACCAATCGACTGCTGACGAAACAAACTTGTTTTCGACAGGCGATCCTTGCAGCTCCAGGTTTGACGTTTTCGCCGATGACGAATTCGCTTCGTCACTTTTGAGGGAGTTGTCGTCAGGCGAGGAAAGCAAGGAAAGCAAAAGCATGGAGTCGGTTGGAATCGATCCTTTTCCGTTCAAGCGTGTTTCTCAGCCTCCTCCTTATCACCATCACTCGCATAAATTCGGTCAGCAAATCACCGAGACTGGTTCTCATGTTCATCTGATAAAAACCGAAGGACCTTACGTCTATCAACCCACGCAACTGATTCCCTCGTTTTTCTCGCAAACCATTCATTCCTCCATCGCCTCAGAAGTCAGTTCTTCTGGAGTTTCCTTCCGCAGTTCTCAGATGGAAAGTTCGTTCCAAGCACCCATCCAAGCCAGCCACCTCCCCACTGGATATTCGAGTTTCATTCCACAAACGTTCGGCAGAGTTGATCAGGAAAGAGAACGATTAGCTGTTGAGTCGCAGTACAAATTTTATTCTCCCACTTTCAGCCAATCATCGAGGCACTCCACTTCTTATCCATCTACCCATTTGGAATCATCCAGAAGGACTCACTTTGAGGATAAAGTGGAGTTTTCATTTGATCGTTCGACGGGAAGGAAAATGTACGGAAGCGATTCGAGGCTGGAGATGTCCCGACCTTCGTGTTCGCTTCAAAAACTTTCCATGAAAGAACTGAAACATCCGGTTGAACACTTTCCATCTCCTCGTTGTTCATCCTCTGCATCTCCACATTTCCTCCACGAGGTTTCCCTCCATCACCCTCCCCACCAGTTTCTCAAACAAGAATCTTCACCTTGCGAAAGGTTCTCCGACGTCATGCAAAGTTCGATGGCAGGTTTCTCTGGAAGTTCAAGTTTTCAAGCGACTTGTGAACCTCCAAGAAGGAGAGAATCGGCGGAGGAAATGACAATTGAAGAGACGAAGAAAAAAAGACCTTACCGAAAGAGGAAGATGTCCCTCGATGTGCCTGCAACGGACGAAGGATTTGCTGCAACTTCAGCTGAAAGCAAGTCCGTGGCCGGGGAAGAACCTTCGAGATCCTTCAAAGATGAGGCGACCGAGGAAGGCGCGAATGTCGAAAAGCCGTACAAGTGTCATGTGGAGCAGTGCGACAGAAGATTCAGCAGGACGGACGAGTTGAACAGGCACGTGAGGACGCACACTGGTCTCAAGCCGTTCAAATGTTTGACCTGCCACCGCATGTTCAGCAGGAGCGATCATCTGACGACGCACGTGAGGACTCACACGGGAGAAAAGCCATTCGTTTGTGAGATTTGTGGACGTCGATTCGCCAGATCAGACGAGCGGAAACGTCACCAACGCATTCACTTCCGACCGAGGCAGAGGAAAGCGAGACGAGATTCCTGCAAAAATGTATCAGCCGCCGAAAGCTTCCCGAGTTCATCTGAACCTTCAACTTTTCACTTCGCACCTCCAGTTACCTGCCCCCAGGAAGCAGATACCTCTTTCGATTCTTTTCATCCATTACCTCCTCATTTCTTTCCGTCGACCTCGCAGGTTTCAGTTCAGCCTTTCCTCGTGGAAGAACAAAGATACCCCATCCATGCACCCCACCTGGGCCAAAGTTCGGCGGAACATTGGTCTGGGGTAACGAGCCCCCACTTGAGGGAGCAACCCGTGATTGTTTCAACGTCGACCACCCCGTCAGCGACACAGGGATCACACACATCGACACACTTCTTGGAGGAGTTTTAAGCTCGGTTAAATATTGGTTGTTTTTCAATTGTAGTCCAGCTGTGAACATTTCATGAGACTTTCTTTCAAAATTTGTCTAGTCATGCTTCGGTGAACGTGGTCGTCACATATCTCGCGCAGAGTTTTGTACATCCGGTGAACTACAACTACAAGTACAACTTAACTGTTGATTGACTAAGAACTAAGAATTAATAATTAATTTAATTAAATAATAATAAGTAAATTATATTGCATTAGAAGATCTTCGGAAGTAGTGAAGTCAGTCTTTACGTACTCGACTTCTGTGGAGATTAGAGAATTATTTTTTTTACTTTTTCCAGCTTGTTGTACCAATGCAACAAGTTGTATAAGTTATAACTGATGATGTAACTTGTTGAGATGTTGCATAACAACAGTTGTTAATTTGTTGAGTTGCTTATAACAGTAGTTGTAACTTGTTGAATAACAGTTGTAACTTGTTGAATTTCTTTGAAAGTTTCAAACAACTCCAAATTAATTTCTCATTGTGCAGTTGAGGTTTTGTGAATATTTATTTTCAAAATTTCCAGCAAATCAATTCCGACTGTGGTGTATTTTGTGCCTTACCTGTTCAGGTGCTTCATCTACCTGGATGAGTGTCCTCATCTTTCCATTATCCATGAATTTCAAGTTTTGTTTGTCCCGACATTTTGAGCATTTTTATTGAAATTTTTGTCGATAATCCTTGTTTGGCGACGTAAATCTGTCGAGCAAATATTTGAGGAGGGCTTAAATGACAAGAACTTGTTTTATTTCTCTAATGATCCTGCAATTTCGCATCTCCACGACAGATGGCAGTGATTGTTGATAATCCCCGACCATTTTCGAATCACTCGTTTCATTCTTTCGTCTGTTTTTTTGGAATCCTTTAAATGTTTATTTGTTTTCATTCAAATTATAATAAAATATTTTTCATTTTGTTTGTTTTTTTGAATTATTTTCCTTCAAATAAACTTATTTATCATGTCATCGTGTCTGCCGGTTGCAACTTCATTGCGAAGTGACTCATGGTAGATGATGTTGGGAGGCATAAATAGTTAATTGATCACGTGGTCAGCTAATTAATGGAAAATCATTAATTATTCTTTAATAACCTTGTAATATTTATTTTTATTCACAAGACAGACAAAGGAGTTAAAATATTTAAGCTATCTCATCTCTCCTATTGTAATAACAGAGCATCACCTAGGAAAATAATTGACATTCATCAACCAATGAGAGGACGATATTCTGTTGACGTCATCAATGGAAACACCTCCCCCTTCTTATCATGAGGAGCAGGAGAGCAACGGATACCACGAGAACAGCAAGAGACCACGTGACGCCGTTCAGCACGTGACCCAAGTGGAATTTCCGGTGGTGTACGACCGACGAATCTTTGCCAATCGAACCCAGGTAGCGATAAGGAAGAGTGGGAATGCCAGATGATGAGTTGTTTTGAGTGAGGGGAGGTCCCCAAATGAGGAAATCTGGTCTGGAGAGAGGGTTGAACCAGCAGGCGAATGTGGTGCCAGGATTTCCAAGCCTCCTTCTGAACTCTTCAACCGATTCATCGTTCTCTTCATTTGAACTCCGACATGGAGGGTAGAATGAACACTGGAGACGTGGACAGCAAATGTTGGAACGTTATCGGACAATTTTGAAGTTACTTAACATTTAAAGAACGTGACTTATTTCATTCATTCGTGACGTGTTTTGACGGAAGGAAGGTTCAAATAAAAAAATAAAAGCTTAGAATCTCTAGGAAATTAAATGAACATTGTTGGTGAAATAAATATTATACATTGCATTAAAGTTGTAAACTTAACCAGTTCAACTTTCATTGGTCGTGGAAAGTTTCACGAGTGTAAAAATAAAAACAAGGCTTTCAAATTAAGATTGGAAATTGGTGAATATTTGGAGTTTTATTTAAAAATTTTTTAAAAGATTTTTTTTTAAATGAGAAGAAGATAATTAAAAATATAATATTCATAATAATTATTATTATATTGTTTATTACATACAATATTAATTGTATAATATAATTAATATAATATATAAAATATAATTAATATAATATATACAATATAATTAACATAATTACAATTATTACAATTACAATTATATTGTAATTATATGTTATAATTAATAATATATATAATAAACAATAGAATAATAATTATTATTATATTAGTTTATATTATTGTAATAATTATTAACAATAATAACAACAACAATAATAATAATAATAATAATTTTAACANATTATTGTAATAATTATTAACAATAATAACAACAACAATAATAATAATAATTTTAACAATAACAACAATAATAATAATTTTAATAAAAATTTCATTGAATTATTTGGGGTTATTTTTAAAATGTTGAAAATTATAAATAAGGCAAACGTGACGCTTTTTGATGAAAATGATTGCAGAAAATGACGTCATTTCCTTGCCAATATTTGAAAAACAGCAAAACAACAATTATGCAACAAACATTTTAGTAACAAATTCTCAAAATAATTTGAGTCACACAGTTATAATTGCGAGTTGTTAACTTATTATTATGAATTAATTGTTAACTTATGATTATGAATTAATTGTTAACTTATTATTATGAATTAATTGTTAACTTATTATTATGAATTAATTGTTAACTTATTATTATGAATTAATTGTTAGCTTATTATTATGAATTAATTGCTAACTTATTATTATGAATTAATTGCTAACTTATTATTACGAATTAATTGTTAGCTTATTATTATGAATTAATTGTTAACTTATTATTATGAATTAATTGCTAACTTATTATTATGAATTAATTGTTAACTTACTATTATGAATTAATTGGCAACTTATATTATTTATTAAGTTATTACAACCAATGCTGTGAACGCAGAAATTTTAATTTTAATTTTAATTCAACGCAGAATCACTTTCACTTCGTGAATTCACATTACAATTAACAGGTTTTATTTCGTATTTTTTGAATATCCAGTATTTATCAAACTTCGAATGAAATTGAAAGAATTTTTTTTAACAAATTCTCCCATTTCAATCCCCAAATACGTTTGACTTTTGAAGATTAGGGAGAAAAGTTGATGAAGAAAATGATGACCATGAAGATGAAGATGATGAAGATGATGAAAACGATGAAGATGACGATGAAGATAACGATGAAGATGACGATGGAGATGACGATGAAGTTGATGATGAAGATAACGATGAAGATGACGATGGAGATGACGATGAAGTTGATGATGAAGATGCCTATGAAAAAGACGATGAAGAAGACGATGGAGTGCCGTAAACGTTTGAATTGATGGAAAACAACTCCTAAGAATCCGATATGGATCTAGGCAAACAAAAATCCAAACAAATCAGCAGGAAGTTATCAGAATAAACAAATCATATTTCCACTCAAGTTTTATTTATTTTTCTAGCATTTTAAATTTATTATAAAATAAATATAAATATAAATAAAATAAATTTAAAATTTATTATAAAATAAATATAAATATAAATAAAATAAATTTAAAATACTATTTATAATAATCGCTTTTACAGTATTTTATATATAGGCTTTTAATTTTATGTTAGTAGTTTGTTTTTTTTATAATTTTTCAGAATCGAAGTTATTAATGATCTTAAATAATTTGCCACAAGGAGTAAACACACTACCGGTGATTTGATGGTGATCACTGATGGTGATAATGGCGGCGACGACGACGATGATGTTGGCGATGATGATGGTGATGATGATGGTGATGATGATGGTGATGATGAAATTAAGAATTAAGTGATGGACCCAGATTGATCCAACATCCACCCATGTAGGTCCCTTGTTAATCCTTCAATCGGCCACAATTACGAGGAGGTCTTAGTTTTGATTGGGTTCGTGAGAAGGATGTCATAAATCATCACTTTGTGCCCTTAAGGAGCATCTCATTTTTCTGCTCCGTTCCCGCTTTCATTGAAGAGGTTATTCTAATTGCCACCCTGTCAATAATAGTGCTAATTGTCTTATCTCACTACGTATTATTACTCATCACATGGTAAACTCACGATCTTAGACGAAACCTCTCGCGATGGCAGCATGGAATCCAACCACCTTCCAATCATGTAACAACAACAACAACAACAACATCGTATGGTTGATACGGCAACACAGCCATCAACATCACTACTTCTACCACCATCATCATCATAATCGTCATTGTCATCACCCCCACAACTACTATCATCATCTTCATCAAATCCATTTCATGTTGTGCTGCGTGTGTCCATCTCAACAACTCAAGGAATATGGGTATTATGGCAGCCAAGTAAGTGCAGAAAAAAAAGGCTTTCACCAAATAATTGATAACGTCATCATCATCATCTTCATCGTCGTCGTCGTCGTCGTTGTCATTGTCATCATCGTCATCGTTATCGCCATCATCATCGTCGTTGTCATTGTCATCATCGTCGACATCACCATCAGCATCACCGTCGTCTTCATCATCATCATCATCATCATCATCATCATCATCATCATCATCATCATCATCATCATCATCATCACCACCATCATAATCAATTTCGTGCTCCTTTCTAATTATAAAATTAAATTAATTCTTAAGATCAACTCCCGAATTTAACCTGGTGGTCAATTTTATAATTTTATACGTGCAACCTCTTGACCCGACCCATAAAACATGCTAAAAATTGATGCTTCCAGAGTCCTTGGTGAAATGCATCACCATCGCCTTCATCATCGTCATCGTCATCGTCATCGTCATCGTCATCATCATCATCATCATCATCATCTTCATCATCATCATCATCGTCAACATGATGTTAATCATTACGAAGAATATTAACAGAAAACAGTAATTGTTATTCATATTACTGACATGCAATCACAGCTTGTAAATTTAATTCTTGAGGTCATCTTACACACCAAAACTATAAATAAAAATTCAAGTACGTTTAAAAAAAACTCCGTTGACACCCAAAAGCCGTCCGAAGTGAACACTGTTCCCGCTAATTGGGCCACCCACACAGAAGCATTACAGATTACACAGCATTGTATGTAATGTTGTGAATCAATATTATGC
>MPNW01000019.1:230440-246308 GCA_011800805.1 Hirudo medicinalis
TTGGATTGAATGACATTAATGTGATCCACCCGAGTAACATTGTCGTCCAACAAGAACCCAAAAATCTACAAGAGGTTACACGATGAGGTTGATGAGGCTGCCCGTAATTTATAAATGATAGTCGCAGACAATAAATCACCATTATTTGTTTAAAAGTTCCACTCGGTGAAATTGTGCCAATGAAGAATAATTCACAAACAACCTCACACAACATCGCTTCGAAAGATGCTGAATTTCAAGCGTAAAAAATGAAAAAAATGTCTTCTTTTTCAACCAAAAGATGTTTCCAAAGTGTTGAATGTAGTGTTGAATGTAGTGTTGATTGTAGTGTTGAATGTAATGTTGAATGTAATGTTGAATGTAGTGTTGAATGTAATGTTGATTGTGGTGTTGAATGCAATGTTGAATGCAATGTTGAATGTAATGTTGATTGTAGTGTTGAATGTGATGTTGAATGTAATGTTGAATGTAATGTTGAATGTAATGTTGAATGTAATGTTGAATGAAGTGTTGAATGTAGTGTTGAATGTAGTGTTGAATATCAAAACAGAACGTGGATTTAAAATGAATGTAATATTTCCACACAATGTTTGAGAATCTGTTGATTCAGAATAAATTCTGAATTAAACGATACGCCCACTTGAAGTATTAAGAATTTAGCGCAATTGATGATCAATAACTCGATTTTGTTTTAAATTCATAAAACTTATATCCTTATTTTTATTTTATACTTATTTATATTATGCAACCACAAAGGTTGGATGTTTGCAGTCATCCGATAAGACTTTTTGCTCCGTCGAGGACTTTGTTATTTCCATATCCATGATGATGATATTGACGCCAAGACGATGATGATGATGTTGTTGATGATGTTGTCGATGATGATGATGATGATAATGATGATGACGACGACAATGACGATGTTGATGATGACGACATCGACGATGGTGACGATGATGGTGATGTCACTGTAATTTGTAGAACTTTCCATTGTTTTTGTGAATAATATTGGTAACTAAAATGTTTGAAATATTTGTCCATTTATTTCAATTATTTCACACCGATCCAAGATGACTCCATTTGATTTCCTGATTGGAAAGGTGAGAGTCAAAGTGCACGACAAAAATTCATCATTAATTGATCAATTAACAAAAAGTAATGTTAATAATAATAATAATAATAATAATTACAATTACAATAACAGTACTTGTAATAGTAATAATAATACTTGTAATAGTAATAATAATACTTTACTTTATAATGAAAATAATAATTATTATTACAATAATTATTCCACTCTGTGGATTTATTATAATTTAATAATAATAATAATAATTGGTTATAAATATATATACAATAAATATTAATATAATTATTAACATATTATATTATAATATTACTAATAATAATTATATAATATAATTGTTATATTATTAATAATTATTATTATAATTATTATAATTATTATAATAGTATAATAACTATAATGTAATATAATAACATAATAATTATTTTAAAATAATATAATAATTATAATATTAATATAATATTATTAAAGTAATTTATATAATAATACTATTTATTAATATAATTTATATTTTAATATATAACTTGTATTATAATTATTATATATATTTTATATATATACTATGATATTTATATTATAATTATTATATATATATACTATAATATTTATATTAAAATTATTTTATATATTATATTATAATTTATATTATTATAATTATTAATATAATAATAATTATTATTTGAAATTACATTTAATGAAATTAAATATTTGAAATGCTTTCATTGAAACTTATTTCAGTTAATTAATTTTAGTTATTTTGTTTGTAGACGTTTGTAGTTCTTCTTTTGATTCGATGACCTCTCGATACTTGCAACTCATCAGGATTACAAGATTTCATTCGCTGACGTAAAGATGGAACGAGAATGATGCTGACTGCCATTCAGGCAATTATTATTATTATTAATATTATTATTATTATTATTAATATTATTATCGTTATCATTATCATTATTATTATTATTTTTATTATTATTATTGATAAATAGTTATAGTTGTTGTAAAAATAATTTTGCTTATTTTACTAAATTTTTAATATATTCTGATTTTAGAATATTTTTAGAATATTTTAGAATATTTTAGAATAGACCAGTATTTATTTATTATTTACAACATTTCAAAAGTAGTTTCTTCGCAGTTGGAGCGGAATAATGAAAACATTTCATTCAAAGTTCAAAGAGTTTGCCTTTTGAAGAACACGTGACATTTGCAATAATCGTCATCATCACCACCATCACCATCATCATCACCACCATCGCCGTCATCATCATCATCATCACCATCACTAATACGACTCCCTCGAAGTTGGTTGCTTCAAAGTTAAATTCTCTCCGACAAAAATTGAATTAGTTAGTGAGGTTATTTGGTGTTTAAAACAAATTGCATGAGTTTGAAAACCGTTACAAAGTGCTTTAAGTTTCCCTCCATCCGTTTGCTTTGGTTTCAAGTGTTGGCAGACATTTATATTTTATTTAAATTCAATTTCTCAATTTTCATGTTTTAAACATTTAAACTTTTTTCTAAAATGATTGCTCCTCACATAAATTTCAGCAAACAGATAGAATTATTATTATTATCGTTAATAATGAAAATGTTTTTAAAATACTGAAAACATTGTTGGTTATTGTAAACCAAGCCACTGCATTATCGTGGCAAACTAAAAGAAAACTCAAACAATAAAAATAATGTAAAAGTTTAGAATCAAATCCAGTGTTAGAAGACGACGGTAAACTTTCTGAAACAATTTCCAAACCCAACCCGTGCTCTCAACGAACAGAGGCAGTTAGAAACTGAGAAAACATTGAACAAAGTCGAAAAAGCAAAGAATGTCAAAAGATTGGAACGAATTTCCAGTTGCTGGGAAACACCAACTTTTGCCTGGAAGAAAATCTCCAGTGAGGATCTTACAGTGGTAAACCACTTTTTTCACAAGAACGAGGTTCACTGCTTTTCGAATGAAGACAGTTTTGATATTGAATGTTTAAGCTCTTTCGCTTGGCAACTGTTTTAAAATTTTACTGAAATTGCTTTGTGATGTTGAATAGTTAAAATGCACTTTAACTCACACTTGATCGAACACAGATTGAATGTAAAAATATTTCAATTATTCCAAGCTCAGCATCTTATTTCTGTTGACCGCGGCAACTGCAACTAATAAACGCCTCACTTTAAAAAAAAAATAAAGACTCTTACATAATCCTCCTTGACGTAGAATCAACTAATCTTCAGTATTATTATTATTAAAACACGCTGACAAGGATGAAGGACGCTCACGAATCATCGCTGATGGAAATGATGATGAAAATGTTTATCGGGCGTAGGAAAGCTAATGAAGAACAAGAAGCCAAACGAGAAAAAGCCAGAAATCAGAAATTTATCTCGGAACTCGAGAGTATTCGAAATAGCAAAAATCTACAAAAAGAAACCAAACCAGTCGGCGGTGCAAAATTGACTGATATTGGAAAAGTGTTATACTTGCGACCAGGGCCGCCCGCCGCAAAAATTTCTGGCCCCTCTAAACAGCGGCCAAAAAAATGGTCATGATTGCAATATTTTAAAACCCTACCGGGTCCCACAAAATTGCGGCCCCCTGCCCCCACACTCGGCGATCCTGCTTACTACAAGAAAAGAAGCCCTTTGATCACGGAAACGTTAGAATTATAGATTCAGAATCGTTCAGAGCGAATGGTTCACGAGTCAAGAGATTGTCTCAATGGGAAACCTACTCCTAAGAGTTGAGTTTATGATTACATCTCATGGGGGGATTGGATAACGAAAGATAAAGAAATGTGAATAACGGATTACTGCTTAAAGTCAAGGAAGAATTTTGTTCTTGAAGAACTGACATTATCTTAAAGAGATGTCGATAACCTGGAGATGCTTCAGAGGATTAGGGGGTGTGCCAAAAAAGTCAAAAACAGAGGAAGTATGGCTGAGGTCAAACACTCCCAGGACATCTTTTGACTGAGAAAAGTCGGGAAAAAAAGGCATGTGAAAATGGGAAAAATGAAAAAAGGCATTCCGATGTGAAAATGGGACACTTTCCAACAAAGTGAAGTCCACGTCTTAATCGGAATGTCAGAAAAAATGAAAGCCCGAGAATGTAGAGAAATCCAAGTTGTAACGCAACTTAGTGCATCAAGTCGAGGAGAAAAATACGGTTGTTGTTGTCAAAGGAAGGCAGTCTGTAATCGCATTTGGAGACGTTGGAACTTGATTGACGTAAATTAACAAAATTATTTTGAGGAAATGAAGAAATTAATATTTGAATATGGAATGATGTTTAATGCAATAAATTAATATATAATTAATATTAATTACAATAAATTAATATATAATAACTTTTAATGCAATAAATTAATATATAATAATTTTATTATAAAAAAAAATAAATATAATAAANTGCAATAAATTAATATATAATAACTTTTAATGCAATAAATTAATATATAATAACTTTTAATGCAATAAATTAATATATAATAACTTTTAATGCAATAAATTAATATATAATAATGTTTAATTCAATTTACATAATTACAATTATAATTATAATAATTCCATCCAATTCAGTTTTTAATAAAGGATATTGGCAGTACTTAATGTTAATTATTTGATGATGTGAGGCAGGTTAATTCGGAAATTGTTAAATAATTGTTCTTCTTAATCAATTTAATCAATTACATTTCCAAGAAATCTTCAACAAAATGGAGGCACTTTTTGCAACACCAAAATATGATGAAATAATAATAATAATAATAATAATAATAATAATAATAACAACAGAATAATATATGATGTGATTGTGATGAATGTAATAACATGACAACATGTGGTGACAGAATAATAACAAATAACAACAAATGCAGAACCCTTTTCTTTGGGTTTCATTTTTCAGAGATTTTCAAACAATTTGCTAAAAATTCTTTTTATATTTTCGGATGACGTAATATTCACAGCCAATAAAAGTTGTTTGTAAACAAAAGCCAAACGAGTTCTCCAACCTGCCTGTGAATCATGGTCTCATCCTCGTGCAACATCCCATATCCGAACACGTCATCGGTCACGTGCTCTGATCTCCCTGTCGATTCCCCCTCCTGAGATGAGGAGGAATTGAAGATGAGGGTAGCGGGGCTTGAACGGGGAGCCCCACGGTGGTGAAGATCTGATGAGTTAGGGGACGGAAAGGTCAACAAGTACCGAACGTAAATCTTGAAGCATTTGAAACGGGAACTGCAACCTTTGCCACAACTGCACGAATGCTCCTGGAACAAAGGACTGATCAACGACTGTTCCAGTGCTATTGATAATGATGATGATGATGATGACGATGATGGTGGAGATGATGATGATGATGACGATAATGATGAAGGTGATGATGGTAGTGTAATTGATAGGGAATATTCTTCCAGTTTATAAAACAAGTCGGTGGTTGGTTTTCCAAAAGATGATGTTGATGCTTTAGCTGGTGATGTTGATTTTGTTGATGATAATGATGTCGAAGCTGACAATAATGGTTTTAATGTTGTCGACGACGATGATAATGCTTTTGCAGCTGATGATGAAGATGATGGTGGTGGTGGTGATGATGACGACGACGACGACGATGATGATGATGATGATGAGCCGCCAAACAAGAAACTTTTCTTAGTTGCAAATGATGACAGACGTGATAAAGTGGTTGAAAGTTGAGGTGACATGTTGGTGGAAAACGTGGCTGTTGACGAGTGGTTATTGGTCGTCGTGGTGATCATCGCTATTGGTTCTTTTGATCGGCTCTCGTGTGACGTCAACTTAGAAGATAAATCTGCCGCCTCTAATAGCGAGGACATCGATGACGATGACGATGACGAGGATGACATGGATGCGCCTGAAGGAGCAGTTAACAGGTTGGAATGAGAAAAGACTGATTGCTTCTCCATCTCTTTTGATGGAAATAATCCAGGAATGATTGTCATATATGATGATGATGGTGGTGGTGACGATGATGATGACATCGGATTATTGGGGTCATTTGGAGTTACATCTGGAGAGCTTGACCTCGGATCTGATTTTAAATGGTTGGATGGCTGGATTCGGTCGATGATGGCCACGGTTTGGCAAGTGGTTTTGTGATAAGAGGCCACGAGAGTGTAGGGGTGAGCCACCATAATACTAACGAGAAGCAGGGACACAAGGCTGGACATAATTGCCAGCACTAGGATGGCATACCCCATGAAGAGGTAGAGTCTGGAACTCAAGAATCCGACCACGATTTTGAAGCAATCAAGGAAGCAAGAAGCTGCCGACGCCCACCTCGTGGAGGTTTTTCCATCTCCTTCGAGGTTTGCGCTGCGGAAACAACGGAACCCCGCGCAGCAACTTCCGGCCTCTCCGCCGCACTCCCCCGTGCTCGCCCCCGACGTTTCCATGGCGACCAGACAACTGGAAAAGATGCTTCTCGACTGGGAGACGTCTTTAAAGTTGGAGGATTCGTCGAGCACCACGGATTGGTCGTCATCGTCGTCGTCGTCATCTTCCTCCTCCACCTCACAAAATTCGATTACCTCGTTGGTTGGATCGCTTCCACTACCATCGCATCCATCATGCCAACCCCGTTTCTTTCCATCATCATCATCATCATCATCATCATCATCATCGTTTCCATGCGGTTCGTGCTTTTCCGAAGAATTCGAACAGAACTTGGAGGTTGAAGATGGATTCTGTGTATAAATTGCATATTTGTAGAAATCATGCTTAAACATTTGTGCTCACCAATCACGATGCTTTATATTGTCTAATTCAAGTTATTTAATATTTCAATTGTCACAAGGAGCTTGAGAAATTATTGCACGTTGTTATTTTGTGATAACGATTCTGTAGATTTTGATTTACTGATAAATAATTTATTTATTGATAAATAATTGATTTATTGATAAATAATTGATTTCCTTCAATTTAACAACTAATCAGGCAATCATCACTCACAATATTAATATTTACCGATAACTTTATTCAACTCGTTCGAACTTGAATAAAATTAATAAATATTTTCATAATAATGATTAAATAATTTAACACCAACAACAATAATAATAATAAATAATTTGATAACAAAAACAATAATAATAAATAATTTAATAACAACAGTAACAATAATAAATAATTTAATAACAACGATAATAATATTAAATAATTTCATGACAACAATATTAATAACAATAACAACAATAATAATAATAATAATAATAATAATAAATAATAATTTTATAATTAGTAGCATCAATAACCTCGTAAGGATCCCCGCAGACAAGGGAAGTGTTCCTCAAAAGGATTTGAGGAAACAATTCATCATCGTCGTCTTCATCTTCGTTCCTTCCGTCGTGGAACTCGGTGTTGGTGAAGTAGAGGACGCATTCTCTGTCGCCATGGTTTTGCGGAGATGACGTCATCGCGGATGACTGTAAGGTTGTATTTATGAATGTTAACTAAGCTCCTACGATGATGATGATGATGACGACGACGACGACGACGATGACGATGATGACAGTGATGACGATTAATGTTGGTAGTTATTAATGATGACGTTGCATTTCAAAAGGCATTAATAATAGAGTTTAACGCTTTTTCAGACGCAACGTAATAAGCATTTGTTATTTTCTTTTAAAATCATTTCGACGCTGAGTTATTTCCAAATTATTTCCAAATTCTGTCTTCAGAATTTCTGTCTTCGACAAGTGGTTCATCGCTTGCGGACTGAGAAAAAGCGATGACAATAAAAATAATAATTGTCTCGTAATCATCATCATCGTCATCGTCATCGTCATCATCATCATCATCATCATCATCATTATCAGTAATCTGATGAAGAGAGCAACTGCTGAATGAAAAGTTGTGAAGTCGTCTGCTAACATCTCCATGGAAACATAATTTCTGAGTCACTCATTACGCGCCAACCGTGTTTCACTTTCTGTTTTGATTTAATTTTATGGACTTTTTGGGGGTTTTTGCATTTTTAAACCAAAATTTAGAATCTGTCAAAAAGTCAGAATTAGAAACTGTTCGCGCTTCAGCACTGCTTCAGCATTTTTGAAATTGTGGAAATTCTTGGTAGTTTTACGAAAGTTGAATGAATAATTTATATAATAATCATAATTATAATTTCAAATAATTACACTTATTTTAAATTATATTAATTATAATACAACTTATTATTTAAAATATAATATAATATTAACATTAATATTAATAATATTTATCATATTGCATATTAATTATTATAAATACATAACATCAATATAATTATTCTGTTGTTAAAATATTAAATTATGAAATAATTATTGAGTGATTCCTCATAATTTTTCAATCTTTTACAACTACTATCACATCTCTTCATTTATTTATTTCTATTTCTTAACATTTTTCTGTATTTTTCAATGCAATGATTTATTCATGAATTACTGGAGTTTTAAATCAAATTGAAATCCTACCTTCAATTTCAAGCAATCTTTTCAAGTCTCTTAATTCTTTCTGCATTACATCATCATCATCATCATCATCATCAGCAGCAGCAGCAGCATCGGAATCATCATCATTATCTTTATCATCGGCATCATCATCAACATCACTTCACGCAAATGCTTGTTAAAATACAAACTCAACGAAGTACCATGATTATGATTATGATTATCAAAAATGTAAATGTAAACACGATCTTAATCTATCTTTATAAATAACTATTTATGAATATTTATGAGCATATTTTCAATCAACCCACCATGAAAGTCGACAAATAATATTCGAATAAAATTGCTTAATGAATATTTAAACGAAGGAAATAAATATTCATCTACTCATGAAGTACAAACAGGAGATGATCATGGAGAGCTTTTATGAGGAAGCTTAGGTTGCAGACGCCGATGTTTGCATCCCTGTGTCACGATGAGCTGGAGGAGGGAGGCGGTAATTATGGGAAGTTAAATTATTGTCACTTAAAATTATTATATTTTATTATACTTTATTATTTTTTATTACAATTTTGCTTGTTTTAATGTATAAATACTGAAAATTTCATTCCATCCAAGGACCCTAACAAGTGAGCAGAAGTGGTGGATGTTCAAGGCGCGTGTCCATTAGCGGAAACACATCACGTGCTCGTGAGTCCTCCATTACGTCAGTTGCCATGGGAGCAGATTGCAAATGTTTTTGGTCTTTGTGTTTTCTGTATTATTATTTACACCAGCAGGTGAATGCTGGCAACATTGACGTGATGAATCGGAGTTGCAAATAAATTTCATGGATTCTGACAAAGCAACCAATTAATTGACTACTTGCAATAATATCGAACGATTGCAGTATTATCTCATTGCTATTATTATTATTATTATTGTATTAATGTATTATTGTGTTAATATTGTATATTATTTATGTATTTACGTACTATTATTAATGTTGGGGGTGTTGTTGATACTAATTTTTTTATTANGTTCATTAAGAGTCCCGAACGAGTTTCGATCCGCGTGGGTTTTTCCAGGGACTAACGAGATCTGCAGACGCTTTATGGACAATAAAAAGCTGCTTCCGGTTCTGAAGGTATTTATTATTATTATTATTACTATATTATTATTGTTGTTGTTATTATTATTATTATTACTTTTAGACTTTGCAATGAAATGGGAACTTGACTTGAAAATCTTGGAAGCAATAATGGGAAAGTTTCTGTTCTCATGAGATGCAAATGCGTGTCTCAATGTGTGACGAGGCAGAATAAACATTTGAAAAGATCCAAATTGAACTCAGAAATATTCCTGGAGGTCTTCTCACAAGACTTGAACGCAAGCCTCAAAATCCAATAGACGAGTGCCTCACCTGTTGGACTTGTGGGGGGGTCCACAACATCACAAAAACCTCGCTTCCTCACTTAAATTCTGTTCGCAGAATCTTCAAATTGTTTGCAGATGAATCTTAAAAATTTATATTCAAAAATAAACATTTATTACTTCCGTGTGATCCGTTGTTATTGGATGCTTCACAGGGTTTACCTTAATTTTTATTAGCTGATGAATTTGTTGGCTTAATAACCTGTTAACTTGTTTAGTAACATCTTAATCAATAAATTGTTATTGGAACAAAATGTGAATTATACAAGTATTTATACTTGAAGTGTAAATGTGGAATTTACAGTGTTATTATACAGATCTCGGTCTTCTCAACCTGTAATATGTAAATAATTATGTTGTGTTACATTATATTACATTACCTTGGAAAAGCATGAAATGTGAATCCGCATTAAAATTGTAGCCCTTTCAATGAATTTGAACTTCCATGGTTTTCATGCACAAGTACGGTAGCAACAACGTTTTGAAGATTTTGTATTTCTGCTGCTGAAAAGTAGGATTTAAACTTTGTTGCTTTTTTAAATTTGATATGAAATTGAAAATATTATTCTCAAGATTTCTGTCTTTTAAATTCGAAATCAATCACTTTCTTGACATTTGCGACAGAGTCAGAGTGACACAGAGCACTTGAGGCAGAGGAACATCTTCCAGTCATTCTTTATCACAGACACTAGACTGATGTTTTACGATCCAATATTCTTCTTTGTTTCTTGTCTCAATGACTTTCACAAGATGTCGCCAAGTTTGCACAAAATGATAAAGTTAAAATTAATTGATTCAAATTATCTGCATGCTAACACATGTGCTCAGTTTTTCTAGTCATTAATACATCTTTACAATAAGAATTACGTAATTATTAATTAGTAATAAGTATTACATAAACTTAACCAATTGAGGATATTTCGGCCCCATTTCCACGACAAACACGTTTCTGGGTAATTCCGTTGAAACCTCTCATCCTTATCTTATAAACGGTCATTTCTCTTGAACCTTGGAATATTTGCAGGTCACATTGTATGTTATTTGAGAATTTGAATAAAACAAATTTAGCAAAACAATAATTTTTTAATATTAAAAATGTATTTCAATAACAAATAGCAGCTTATTTAATTAAGAAACAGCCAAAACTTGATAAATAGCTTAGACAAATTTAGCAAGAGCCGAATTGATAGGCATTTTATACATTTTAGACCCTGATTGAATTACCAATTGATTACAATTGACAATTAATTACAAATAATTTTTGCCTTGGAGTCGAATTTAATTTTTAGGAATAAAATTTCAAATATTAACAATTGAAACATTATCGCCATTTAAATCAATGAAATAAGGTTTAATAAAATGTTTTAAAATATATTTAAAATTAAAGATTAAACTAATCAATTTAATTTATTTTAAAATTTACAATCTAAATTTGAAAACTTTATGAAGACATAGCTCTATCGTCTATGTTGTTAGTGAAGAGGAAATCGAGGACGAAGATCGAGGTAAACAAATCAACATGTTGGGAGGAGTTGTTCGCATCAGCAATGGCGTCAGGTCAAGTGTGGCTGTGAAAAGGTTGTTCGGTTCATCCACTGCCCTCAGGTCTGCCCCTATCAAGAGTAAACCTGCTCCCCTAAAATGTGAAGCCAACGTCGCCGAGAAGCAAGTTGATGAAAGCGTTTTCGTCAAAATGGAGGTAAACAATATTTCTGATGCGATTGATTAGAAAATGTGGACGTTGATTTGATTTTGTCGATCTTATTTCAGAGAGCGTACAAAGGATATCAACAAAGAATAGGTTAGTACAATTTTCGTCAAACTTTGGGAAGTTCGATTCTTTATTGGTTTACCTTTTCAGAAACCGACAGCTTGAACATGAAAGATCTTATTGTGACAAACGTTGTCGGGGGATTCTCAGTTGTCACCCTCCTCATGTGGATGGATTTGATTTTCGGATAAATAGGTAATCGTCGATTATAGGTACATCAAACATTTCATAAGTTGTAACACTCATGTTATTGCCGACAGAGTTATGAAGGAAAGTGGAAAATAAACAGAATGTGCTAAAATATACTTATGTCTTGTCAGGCACTGGACAAGGATTGGACAAGTACTCGATGTTTGATAAATAAATTCTTCTTCATTTTCCTTGATTTTGTTAAATATTATGCAATGATCTTTTTAATGGACTAATCAAAGTGCGTTTTGAATCGTAAAAAAATCTGCAAAAGTAACATCAAGTTTCGAATCGAAGTTTATAATTTGATTACTTGGTTTCACAAATTAGAGTTTGACAAGTGGAATGACCTTGTGCGTGCTGTCCTTCCTCGAAAGCAAACCACCGTCGAAAAGATTTTGTATTTCACGAATGCAAGATATCAAATTGTACCCGCATAAATTTCATCAACACACAACCAAAATGTATTCAACTGAAAATTTTCATCCACTCCTTCGTGGTTTGAATTTTTAGTGCATTTGGTTCTGCCTTACATCATTTTGAACTCTGGTTGCATTTCCTGACGTCAATAACTTACTAGTTATAAATTAATTTAATGGCACTGTTGAAAAGTACATAAAAGTGACATAAAAAATGTTATTTCATTTGATCGCTTTTACGGATCAAAATGTTGAGACTGTCCAAAGAAAATACATACTGAAACGGTTCGTATTTTGTAAGTTGATAAATGAAATTATTCCTCACAATCGCACTGCTTCCTCGATTTAGAACAAATAAAATAGTTGATGGAGGAGCAAGTCGTGTTAACAATCGATTCTTTAACAAACGAAGTTTCAATCAGAAAAATACTGCGCATTAACCAAGTTTTGTAAATTGATTGCATCAAACTTGTCTAACAGGTCTCCACATCTGCACTTCCATGTTAAGTGAGACTTGACCGATAAATACATCAACAGATGCACATAGAAATATCCACTTAAGAATCTGTTGTGGATTGATTTGTTGACGTGTTTCAATGCATTCACCGATCGCATTTATGTTTCTCAATTTCAAAGTGACATTCGTACCGTAATATTAAACAAATCTATTTTTATTTAACTCGGATATTAAATTATTACATGCATGTTTTATCGTGAATTGCATTATTAAAGTACAATATTTATGACAATTGACTTCTATTTATCATCTTAAATTTAGTTAAATGTTTAATACAAATTTAAACTTAAATTATTTGTAAAATTTTAAATTCATTTTAAAATTATTATTTAGTTGTTATTTATGTTTTCGAAGCCACTCCACCATCTAGGTTGTTGATAAAGGAGGAAACCGTGTACTAATATCGAGGTAAACAAATCAACATGTTGGGAGGAGTCGTTCGCATCAGCAATGGAGTCAGGTCAAGTGGGGCTGTGAAAAGGTTGTTCGGTTCATCCACTGCCCTCAGGTCTGCAAATCCGACTGGACCCGAAGTACAGAAATGCTGTGAAATTTATGTCGCCAAGGCCAAGGTGATTCAGATTTCAGTCGTACGAGTTGCATTAGCGACTGATTACCGGTTGCATTTAATCAATCACACCTATTAAATTTAAGTATTAGTTATTAATGCATCAGTCGTTAATTCTTCTTCCCCTCTGCATATTTCAAGAGAAAATAATTCTATTGTTATTTTAGGACGAAGGAAAGAAATTTCTGGAAAGATTGGGTAAGTTTCTGCATTTCGCATTGTAAAGTTCTGTGGTTTTAATGTTTATATGTAACTTGTAAAATTCTCTCATTCGCATATTCTAAAATTTGTAATTCGCATATTCTAAAATTTGTAATTCGCTCATTACAGCTAGTAACAAGTTCTCTTGGAAAGACATGGCTGTGGCTATTGTGGCCATCGACGCCTCACTCTACACTGTTGTGAAGTGCGCTGGATATCTTTATGTCGATTAATCATTATCTTTCAAATAAAGTGCCTTGCAAAGAAGTAGACTTTGTTTTGTTGTTGTTTGCGATTATTCAACCTTGGTGGCCAGGATTATTAGACTTTTTATGTGGGGAACTATTCACTAAAAAGAGCTGCAACGTCAAGTATTTAACGAGTATTTGTGTCGAAGTATTAAAAATGACACCACAGCAATATAATGTGACGTTGACAAGTCATCTAGATTCACGAACATTTTGAAATCTTCAATTCTTTAACTGGTTTGTATCTGAGTATCACCATGTCTAGCAAATTTGTAGTAGATAAGTTTAATAAGTTGAATTATTAATTTAATAAGTTTTGATAAAGAGAAGCTCTGAGTAATCTTTTGATCGTGAGACTAGAAAGTCCCGCAGAAATTGCAGGCCACAAATGACGACGATGTCATCTTAAAAGTACATTCTCCATTCAAGGACTTATTCAACCAGGCATTTCATTGCATCAGTTTTAGGAAAACATTTCCTTTGAAATTTAATTTGAAAAAGAAAAAATGCAAAAGATTCTGCAAACTGTGAAATTGTGTAGAACAATGAGGAGTTAATTGGTGGTCATTAAAAGAATTAACGTGATTGTGCTTCGAACTTTAATGAAATAATGAGGATGACGACGACGAGGATGAAAAACAACCTGGTGAATCAATCAGTTTGAATCTCAGAGAATGTAGAAACTAAGCACCTTAATGTCACGAAGATGAACAGAATTATGCATGGGACGCATTATGAATTACCTTGCACATTGCATTTATCATAAATTGAAAATGTTTTGAAAGTAATATAATACATAATTTTTATAATAAAAGAAAAATATATAAATTTTTGAGAGGAACAGGAAAAACATAAAATATTTTCACTTCCGCTCAGAGAAATAAACACGTCTGAACCTAAATCAGCAACAACTGCAGACCCATAATTGTTGAAATTACTGCCTTGAAAATAATTTATTTAATGAAATATCAGAATAATTCTAAATTAAATTATAAGATTTATTTTTATTATATTTTTATAATTGTTTCGCAATGTTCGGATTTATTTAGATCGGATCCCGAGTTAAAAAACTCGATTCATTTATTTATTTGAAATGAATAATAATAATAATAATAATAGTTAATTTATAATGCGCCATTTGCATAGCGTCAGAGGCGCCTATAACTTTTAAACTTTTTTTTTTTGAA
Organism: Hirudo medicinalis; assembly: GCA_011800805.1. Classification (NCBI taxonomy): domain Eukaryota; kingdom Metazoa; phylum Annelida; class Clitellata; order Hirudinida; family Hirudinidae; genus Hirudo; species Hirudo medicinalis. The sequence continues at coordinate 245,483 of MPNW01000019.1, forward strand.
CTTTTAAAACATTGAAATGCATTATTAATTCCATCCTTAAATCCATTATTATATCCATTTTTAACTTAGACTCGCCTATAAATTTATTGAAAAAAATTTCACACATACTGTTCTGAATCTAATCAATAGGCAAAAGTAATAAGCTTTACACGATTGTGATGATGATGATAACGATGACGACGACGACGATGATGATGCTCATCCCGACTTAATAAAATCTGGTCTTTCGACGTAATTCCCTAGATGGCCGAATATTTATCGAGTTACAAAGAAGTCAAGAAAAGATTGATGGACGTGGATTGACAAATGGCTGGAGACTTTTCCAGGAAGCGGCACATTCACTGGCCTGTGGAGTGCCGGGTGATGAAAGATGGTTTTTGAGCAGGTGGATGTGCAGGTGGTTGTATAGATGGCATTTTGAACCATGTGCTTGCTGTGGGATTATTTCAGAAATAAAAATTACTGAATGGACGAACAGTTCCAACGATGGATGGATGGATGGACGTATGTGAGTAATCAAACGAATGGTTGAATAAGGGAAGGATCTAATTAATTTAAAATTGAATGGTTATACAAATTGATGAATGAGTGAGTGACTGAATCAACGAACGAGCGAATGATTGAATAATGGATGAACGGATGAGTGAAATAAAAAATGAATGAATGAATGAATGAATGAATGAATGAATGAATGAATGAGTGAGTGAGTGAGTGAGTGAGTGAGTGAGTGAGTGAGTGAGTGAGTGAGTGAGTGAGTGAGTAGTGAGTGAGTGAGTAGTGAGTGAGTGAGTAGTGAGTGAGTGAGTGAGTGAGTGAGTAGCGAGTC
>MPNW01000019.1:252681-265329 GCA_011800805.1 Hirudo medicinalis
ATAGTTTAATAATAATAATAATAATAATAATAATAATGATAATGATAATAATAACAATAATACTAATAATAATAATAATAATAATAATAATGATAATAATAATAATAATGATAATGATAATGATAATAGTAATAACAATAGCAACCATTTTTAATGATAGTTGATTATAATGTATCAAGTAATATCTAATTAAACACTAATCCAAATGGAAAACAATCTCCTTTAAATGTCGAGGTTATTTCAACAAAATATGTTGTTTTAAACAAATATGATAAAAAGAAAATATCTCACAATGCTTTACAATGTAATTAGACGCATTTTGATCTCCAAAAATATTTTTGATCTCCACAGAAAAATAAAATATTAATAACTGTTAGTAGTATTATCGTTGTTATTGTTATTATTATCATTATTATTATTAATATTATTATTAATATTATTTATTGCACTATTAAGTCAAATATAACCGAAGGAATAGCATTTCATATTAGTAAATCTCTGTTAATACCTTTAAATCGAACCAACACACAACAAACACACAACAAACACACAACAAACACTCAACAAGCACACAACAAACACACAACAAACACTCAACAAACAACACAACAAACAAACAGCAAAACATAACAAGCACACAACAAAAACACAACAACCACATAACAAGCACACAACAAACAGGCTGCTACTAAAAGACAATTTTTACCTGAGAATTGTCCACATTCCATCAACCACTCAGGTGGACGAACCGTTGGCAGTTGATTGGCTGACCGTTGGAATTTGTAAATACTAACCCATTAATACCAATTAATATTAATTGGACATTATAATAATTAATTCTTTAATAAATTACGGAATTATTTTGCTTTGGTCTCGAGTAGTTGAACGAATTTTGCGAATGAAATTTTATGAATGAAAGTGCACAACACATCAATCAATGTATGGTTTCGTGGTCCCCTGTAATTAGGCCTGCACGAGCGAGCTATGATGAGGTTCTTTCATGTGTAATTGTTCCCTCGTTTGTGGAACACAAGGACAGTTACAAATACAAGGACAGTTACAAATACTAGGACAGTTACAAATACTAGCTCGCAATGCCTGCTGCTATTTGATCAAGTATTTGTCATTCATGATTTCAATTCAAACAGGCAGATATTTAGTCACATGTCAAACTTCTTCGGTAGTTCTAAGAGCTGTAAGCTGTTAGTTAGAGGTTCGTCTATTTCTGACGCATTCACTCGTATCGCTCTAAGTTGAGGAATGCCGATGTTTGATCCTGTGTCAGTAGAACGAAGATCCACGAGGCTTTCCCACTGATCGCAGGACAAATAAAGGTTTTTGTCGGGGATCATTCGTGCAAATATTGAAATGTGAGATATTGATGAACAATCAGGACATGGTTGCATATTAAGTCCGTATTGAGTCCATCAGGTTGTCGGCTTCTGCTGGGGAACAGTTTTTGCTCGGTGTTGTGAAAATGTGAATGATTTGTACATTTTATTAATTGGAGTTTTGGTTAATGCAAAGTGAAGAATTAAGATCAACAAATACAAATGATATAAATTATTATTATTATTATTATTAATTTACAACATTAACAATTAATAATAATTATAATTGTTATTATTTTATCATTACTTTATTATTTTCTTATTTTATTAAGCTGCAGAAACTATGCGAAAACATGAAAGCATCCAGAATCCAAAAATTCAAGCCACCTCCAAGGACGGAAGTATTTACAAATTAATTATGAAATATCACTTATTTTTTAAACAGTATTTAATGCATGTTAATTATTTTCAAATAGAGAAACTAATTTCATTGTTATTATTATTATTATTGTTGTTGTTGTTATTGATATTATTAGTAGTAGTATTTTATTATTTTTGTTATTATTATTATTTTGTTATTACTATTATTATAATTATTATCAATGAAATTGATTTTAATATCAATGCATGGGTGATCAGCTTCTGCTAAGGAATGTTTGGAATGTTCTTGTGCCTGTCTTTGGGGGTCAATTGAATCTCCTTTGTCAGTCAAGACATGCCGACCGCTTACTGTGACGACCGATGCATTTCAAATGTCTTTCGAAATAATTGATGCGAATTGTCTTGCGTCTGAAACTTGTTGCACTGTAAATATTTATTTTGTATTTATCGTGTTATTGTGATTATTGCGAAAAGTAATAATTATGAAAATGCAAATAATGATGACAATAATGTGTAATTATAGTTTCAAATAATTTCTCAGCAGTTGCACAAAATTCAACAACAATAAAGTCTGTCGCAAGTGCTCCTCCGTCCGTGAAAAAACCACCTCCCAACAAACAGCAGCAATGTAAGATTGAGTTTAATCAAGTAATCAACTTATTCCTTCCAGTTAATCATTCATTGTCTGAATATCAATTTCTAATCACCCTTCATCACAGTATCAATTGACATCATTTACGAACCTGCTGATCAAAGAATAGAAGAAAGGACGTCTGCCTTGTTTACTTGTGGCGCCAAAACCGTTGTTGTCGGTAAAGACGGAGCGGTTAGAGGAATCTCGCCAATTCAAATCCATCCTGAAATAGAGTGGTTCCGGAACTACAAGGAGAGGTTGTCCAATGATCCTGCAAGGAAAGTCTTCGTACGAGAAACAAAGGAAAGTCCGAGCGTTTTGTCTTCGATTTTGAGGCTGGAAGGAGTTGGTTCAGAAAGAAGTGGAATGATCGAATGTCGGGTGTCGCTTCGAGTATGGGAGCAGATGGAGGGGGGCGCATGGATGGATACCGGACGTAAGATCAAAAAGAGCGCAAGTACCTTCTCAGGGTAAACAAAGGCATAGCAGGTTGGTCGTTCAGCTTGAACACTTAACGCGCACTTAAATGCAATTATTTCAAATGATCAAATACTTAATAATTAACCTATTTCTGTATTTAGCGATTTTATGTCATTATTATCAATTGAATTCAAAGCTAAATTGAAGATGTTCCGCTTAGGATCGACTGGTTTTCCGAAGATAAACATGAATCCACAAGTGGACAATTTAACTGTTCTTTTGGGAAAGCCTTTGGACCTCGTGTGCAATGCCTATGCCAGAACACCTCCCAACGTCAAGTGGTTGAAAGATGGTTTAGAACCAGTCAGGGACGAACCCAACGAAAGGGTTCACACTACTTCCTCAGGTGGTTGACGTCATTTGCTCTCAAAATGAACTTCAAAATATTCGAAACTTGGAAATTATTCAGGGGTTTTGCACTTCCGTGAAATTGTTGAGGAGGACGAGAAGTCTTACGAATGCAGGGCTTCCAACCTGGTTGGTACGACCAGTAGAAGCATCAAACTGAAAGGTTAGACTCTTGCTGCTTAAAAGTTAATTTATGCTGATTCGCATTCTCTCGTCTGCGCGTTTCCATAGACGCCGGTGCATTTTAGGTTCACAGCGAACCAAAGATAAGAGGGAATTAATTTAAAATAATAGGCTAATTAACATATTTCTCATTTCCAGTCACCTACGATCCTTGCGACTTAATGGAGTGCAAGTTTGGATCAACTTGCCAAATTGACAAAATAACGCTCGAAGCGAATTGCAACTGTCAGCACCACTGCCACAGCGAAGGACACAAACCGATGTGCAGCACCGAAGAGGTCACCTTCAACAACATGTGCTTCTTGAAACAGGCCGAGTGTCAAGAACAGAGAGTCATAAAAGTGAAGTCTGAAGGACCGTGCAGTTAGCTGCATTTCATTCATAACTTGAACTATTAAACTCTTTTGAAATTGTTAACTAGGCACTAATTATGCATCAGTTAAACATTAATTATTTGTTAATTAACGATAATATTATTGAATTTTTGTTTATCATTTTGTCAATAATTATTGTTTTCAATTTTTATTTTAAAATTCTTTTGGTTTCATAGTTTTCAGAATTTTAAATTTTTGGTTTTCAGATTTTCTTTCGCAATTTAAGATTTATTTAAGTTTTCTTTAGCTTCCTCCTTTAAAATTTCTTAGAAATTTCGTAAGGAAATCCTTGCAAGTTCAATATTTTAAAGTTTTCGTCATACAAAAGATTTTTTATGTTCAACTAATCTGACTCATAAGTACACATTTTTATGTAATTATTTGTTGTTAAATGCAAATTTAATTAGTCAGAATTAAGCCTAGAATGAGGTACAATTCTTCACAATGAAGAAGAGAGTTGACTTGTTTGATAGAGGCTGATGATCCTTGCGAAAACATGGATTGTCTCTTTGGCTCGAAATGTTTGATCACCTTCGACGGGAGTCCCACATGCGAATGTCCTGAGGAGTGCCAGGACCATGACCGTGGTAAAGTGTGTGGCACAGACGATCAAACCTACAATAACAGGTGCCAACTGAAGAGGCAGTCATGCATCGAACAACGAGAAATATTCGTTAAATTCGATGGATCGTGCGGTAAGATTTATGGATCCAGTTGATATTTTGATAGACACATTATAGCTTCAGCGGATAAGTTTTACCATCACATTAAGTTTTTGAACAAAGCTACTTACTAATCAAGATTATAACAAGGTCTCTCATTTCGTACTCCATTCGCAAAAAACCTGCCATTTCATCATTAATTCATTTTAATTATTATTAAAGTTACGATAATTAATTAATTAATTGCCTTGTTTTGCATATTGAATTAATTAATTAGATCCCTGCCAAGAAGTCACTTGCTATTACGGATCAAGATGTATTCCAACATCACAACATTCTGCCTCCTGCCAATGCACTTTTGACTGCAGTGCACCGTGGAAGAACAAAAAGGTTTGTGCCAATGACGGCAAGACTTACCTCAACGAATGTGAAATGGAAAAAGTGGGATGCTTGGAACAACGAAGTCTTGAAGTCCAATTTCAAGGAGCATGCGGTAAAATCAAGACACTTTATTCTTTATTTCTTTGAGACTAGAACAATTCACTTAAGCTTATGACATTAACGATTATTGTTATTATAATAATAATCTTTATGTATTATATTGTTAAGGTTTTGTTTCGTTTGATGTAAAAGTAATTTTAAAATAAACTGATGTAGCAATAGAATCATTATCATCATTATCATTCTCACTTGTTTTGTAGATCCTTGCGAAGACTTCAAATGTTCCTTTGGAGCAAAATGTGTGACCACAAAGAATGGAAAACCATCCTGCAAATGCACGCATTCATGTGGAAGTGATGGTGGAAGGACAGTCTGTGGCACTGATGGAAGGACTTATGACAGCATCTGCCATCTGGAAAAAGCTTCTTGTGTCCTCATGGTTGAAATCAAAGTTCAAATCGAAGGAGCATGCGGTAATTGTTTAATATAATATTATTAATATTAATGATTATATTATAATAATTTTATTAATTATATTATAATTAATATAATATTATTAATTATATTATATTAGTAACATTAGTTACATTATTAGCATATCTGATTGTTGCCTGATTACTGGAAACAAAGCTATTTCTGTTACTAAACTTATAGAGAGTAGAACTTACCAAGATTTATGTTACTAAATGGTTTCCTGGCACGATTCTTAATATAATGACTTATTAATAATATTGAATAATATTGATAAGTAATGTTATTAGTAATAAGCTTCATAACTCCACAATGAATCCACTGTTATTTCCAGATCCGTGCGCAGGAGTGGTTTGCGATTATGGATCCAAATGCATCTTGGATAATAACCGCAATCCAGAATGTGCTTGCCTTCAAATTTGCAAGGAGGAAGCTTTTAAAGTATGCGGGAGTGATGGACGAAGCTACAAAGGAATATGCGAACTGGAAAAACGTTCGTGCGAACAGCAAAAAGACATCCAGATTGAGTTCATGGGACCATGTGGTGAGTACAAATGTTTTACTCTTAAACAAAATCTGTTATCAAATTCGTTGCAAGGATTGGTTAATGGTTAATTTTTCTTATTTAGATCCTTGCGAGGATCACGAGTGCCAATACGGTGGTCAGTGTATGGTGGACGATTACAACAGGCCTATTTGTTCCTGCGAAGAAGTGTGCAACGACATAATAGATTTCAAGAAGTTATGCGGGACTGATGGCATTACTTACAAGAATCTTTGTGAGATGAAGAGGCTGTCTTGTGACCAACAGCGTGACATAAAAGTCAACTACACGGGATCCTGCGGTGAGTCTTAAAACTAGTCATTATTATTCAACAACTGCTAGGCTCATTAATATTCAATTCATTAAAAGATAAATTATTCATATCATTCTTGTCTTAAATTCAGATCTCTGCGAGGACATCGTATGCAATTTCGGGTCAAAATGTGTTGCTGATGATGTTGGTAACCACGTTTGCAAATGCACAGAGACTTGTGAAAATGAGTTTGATCCTCAGAAAGTTTGTGGCTTCGATGGAGTCACCTACCCAAGTATTTGTGAACTTGAGAGGGCATCTTGCGAGGAGCAAAGAGACATTAAAATGGAATATTTGGGTTCTTGCGGTATGTGTAACTTGTGCCATTTAATACTAGCGCAACAATACTGCAATGCAATAACTAGTAGCAATAGTATGATGATCAATGAAGTGAATTATTGGATTAAAATATCGAATAAAACTATAAAACTACTACGAGGTCCTTCGTAATTCACATGTTAAACAGTTTTATTTTAATTTTTTAAAGTTTTTAATCTCTTAAAATCTCATTTTTAAATTTTGCACTCTAAAGAAGCTGAGTGCTTCAAGGGACTTGCTTTGTTAATCCTAATCCCCCCCTTACAAAAATGATGTTATATTTCTATATTAATTAACCTTTCAATGTCACAAATGATGCAACTTATGAATACACATTTTTTGTTTATCTTTACATTACTAACTCAGATCCATGTGAGGATATTACCTGCAAGTATGGCGCAAATTGTGAACTAACGCCACAAGGGCATCCAGTTTGCCTGTGTTCCACTGCATGTTTTGAGGAATTGTCGATAGAGAAGAAGGTCTGTGGAACAAATGGACAAACTTACTCGAGCAGATGCCAAATGGAAAAAGCATCTTGTGAGGAGCAGAGAGAAATAGGAGTTGCTGCTATTGGATCATGCGGTATGTGATTCGTAAGACTTCTAATGTTGAACGCATTTTTATGGTTATAATAAACAATTGTAATGTAATAATTTTAACTCATGCAAATAAGTTGTAACTTTCAAAATAACCTCAGACCCATGCGAAGATCAAGTGTGCCAATACGGCAGTCAGTGTGTGGTGGACGATTACAACAGGCCTATTTGTTCCTGCGAAGAAGTGTGCAACGACATAATAGATTTCAAGAAGTTATGCGGGACTGATGGCATCACTTACAAGAATCTTTGTGAGATGAAGAGGCTGTCTTGTGACCAACAGCGTGACATAAAAGTCAACTACACGGGATCCTGCGGTGAGTCTTAAAACTAGTCATTATTGTTCAACAACTGCTAGGCTCATTAATATTCAATTCATTAAAAGATAAATTATTCATATCATTCTTGTCTTAAATTCAGATCTCTGCGAGGACATCGTATGCAATTTCGGGTCAAAATGTGTTGTTGATGATGTTGGTAACCACGTTTGCAAATGCACAGAGACTTGTGAAAATGAGTTTGATCCTCAGAAAGTTTGTGGCTTCGATGGAGTCACCTACCCGAGTATTTGTGAACTTGAGAGGGCATCTTGCGAGGAGCAGAAAGAAATCAAATTCGAATTCATGGGTCCCTGCGGTAATTGCAATATTTTATTTCTTATGTTGCTTGAATTATTCCTTGTTTGGTTTTTTATGTTTGACCGAGTTAATTAAAATCTTTTTGACACATTCGTGATTTATTTATAAACGAATAAGAGAAGAAATTAAAATAAATGATGCTTTTAATAATTTGAATGGGAGCTGAAATTGCAAAAGTTCGTTTGCAGATCCTTGTGAAGAAATTGAATGCAAGTTTGGATCTCAATGTTTGGTTGATGACAGTCGCATGGCAGCTTGTTACTGTTCAAAACCATGTAATACAAGCAACATGGAAAAGCTATGTGGAAGTGATGGAGTGACCTACGAAAATCTGTGCGAATTGGAAAAGACCTCTTGCAATGAACAGAGGGATATCCACATAAGTTCTGTCGGATCTTGTGGTTTGTAGAAATGAGATAATTTGTGATCGTTGTTTGAATCCACTTTTTTATTTTGAAGGATTATTTTAATAAAAATGTAATTTTGTTGTTTTTTTTCCTTTTAATTATAAAAACTGAGATTAAAATTCCTCCATTCTATTCAATATCAATGCCTTCGCTAATCCTTGTTGAAAAATGCTTCAGATTCCTGTATTCAGGTGATCTGCCACTTCGGCTCACAGTGCCAATCAGACGAAAACAACTTGCCTACATGTGTCTGCCCTGATAACTGTGACCAATCAGGTGAAGGGCAGCCAGTCTGTGGATCAGATGGAAAGACGTACATTAACGCGTGTCTGTTGGAGTTGGCAAGTTGCCAGGAGCAACGAAACATCGCCATTGCATTCGAGGGAAGATGTGGTTAGTTGAACTGAAACATAATGTTACGATAACTTATTAAATAATTATGCTTGTGAAGATTGGCTCAGAGGGTTCTGTTTCCCGCACGAGGAGGTAAAAAGTAACAACTCTTATGCGTGGTGTCCCAACACGCCTGCACCGCCAGGGATAGCCCAGGGCAGAGGCCCTACATAAATTCTTGGGCGATTAGAGCACCTTCACATCCGATACGGATGCAAAAAGCACTCAAAAGTCGGCTAAATACAAAATATGCAAATTATTTTACAACATTGCCATATTACAAACATTACATACCACCGCCTCTCATCCAAGAATAAAGTGACTTGATGCACATTTGTCATTTAAATGCGCCACTAAACTCAAGTTTTGGGCGTTATTATTATTATTATTATTACTATTTTATTTGGTATTTATTATTATTTATTTATTTTTATTATTATTTTGTGATATGTTATTATTATTGTTATCTACTATTGACGGATGTAAAATTGTTGTGATTATTTTTATTGTTATTGCAACAATAATTATTGTTATTATTTGATGTTGCTGTTTAATTTTCTCGTCCTCAAATTGTGCTCGACCAACGCAATCTTTAATTCACAACAATTCACTCGTTTCGCGGACGATCCCCTTTTAAGCAGCATTTGTTGTTGATGATGATGATGATGATGATGATGATGATGATGATGATGATGACGACGACGAAGACGGCGATGATGACGAAGTCATTTAATGCTGTAAGAGTATAAGCGTACATTAATAATCCAAAGGAGACATCTTCAGGGTAAATTTGATAAATTTAATTATAATGATGTAATATTTCTAATGAAACATAAAACAAGTTACAATTACAACTCACGAGACCAATTTGATGACGTCACATCAAACATCTGCCTTTAATTAGAGACGGCTTCGATCAATTATTCAAACTTTAACGACCTCATAAACTTGTCGAGTGAGAAAAAATATCGAAAAGTGGAATGAAATGCAAACTGCAGTCGATGCAAACTTTCAAATGGCTGAAGGAACTCTTTGACAACAAGTGATCATCAGACACTTTTAGGAATATTTTGGAATTGTTTAGAAGAGGTTTTGCAGCCTCCCCTCCCCCAAATTAGTTGAAGCAACATCCCTGTTGGAGATGCATGTTTCTTCGAGAACATCGCGTTTATTGCAACTTTACTTTACATTTACATTTTATTTTTTTGTTTACTTTTCATCTTTTTATTGTCCAATTATCCGCGGTACTCGTCAATACTGTAATAATATAAAAAAAAAAGATTGTACTACAATATATATTCTGTAAGAATATAAAAAATATTATAACATATATTATTAACAATATAATAGAATAAAATTTACTAACTAAAAAATACTAATAATGTATAACCACCATAATTTCCAGATCCTTGTGATGGTTTCACTTGTTCTTATGGATCCAAATGTTCCTCTTTCGAAAGTGGTGTTCCAAGTTGTTACTGTCCAAGGGAATGTGAAGGGGAACGAGGTATCAAGGTATGCGGTAATGATGGCAGGACTTATGCAGATGTTTGTGAGTTGAACGAAATGGCATGCCAACAGAAGAGGAATGTCGAAGTCAAATTTGAAGGACCTTGTGGTAGGTTCACGATTTCCAGATCGAAAAATTATAATGATCTGGTGAAATACATTTATAAGAGATTTAATTTTTATTCATTTAATATAATAAATGAGTATTTAAGTTCTTAAATATTAAAATTTAAAAATTGTTTGATATTATTTTAGTGAATGACAAAATAAGGGCCACCAATAACTACCCCAAACCTAAGCACCACGTTACTGTCTTTAGATCCATGTCTTGAATTGGAATGTCAGGAAAACGAAAAATGTCAGATCGACCTGAACAAGAATCCTAGCTGCAAGTGTCCTTACGAATGTCCAACTGAACTCATTCTTCCAGTTTGTGCCAGCAACGGCCTCACTTACTCCAGTGAATGCGACATGAAGCACGAGGCATGCCTCACTGGTGATAATTTGAGGGTTATAGCACAAGGAGAATGTACCCCTGGTCAGTATTTGATGTCAGATTATTCGTGCTTTATTTCATTAATTTGTATTTGTTTAACTGTTTGTCTCATTTATAAATGATATTGGAAATGGCGTAAAACTGCAAGACTACGCTAGATATTTTTGTGCCACTGGATTTATAATATTATTCTCTTAATTTAGTGTGGAAATCTTTTTTCGATGTTGAAAACTTTTACAAACGAAAGATACAAACAAAAGATAGCTTAGCACTCTGTAAAAATGGAATATGATAAAAATTCCCAACAATAATAAATAAATAATAACAAATAATGAACAGCAAACAACCTATGTATGGCTGGAGCATGTGACTCTACCAGCAAGTGCGAAGTCGACTCAAGTGGGGCTCCGAGGTGTTTCTGTCCAGTTTCCTGTGAGTTGAGCTTCAAACCTGTGTGTGGAAGCGATGGAAAGACCTACGAAAACGAATGCCACTTGGAGAGGGAGGCGTGCATTGGAGGGGTGAAGATCAACAAACTTTACGATGGGGGATGTGGTTGGTTGCCTCCGAAGCTATGCCTTACAAATTTATTATTATTATCGTTATTATTATTATTGTTATTATTATTATTATTATTATTATTATTATTATTACTATTGTTGTTCTTGTAGTTCTTGTAGTTATAATTGTTGTTATTATTATATGCCACTTGAATTGCTTGCTCATGCTGTCATCAAAAGAGCTAGTATGTTGAAAGAAAGTGTTAATGTATTGCGAAATATTATTAGTAATTATTGAATTTAATATAATAAATGTATGATATTTTAACTGATTAAAATTGAAATAATGTAGTTTAAAGCTTTATTTATTCCTTTATTAATTGTTCATTGAAATCATTCAAACCGCATAGACTTGGAAAGTGACTACACCTGTCGAAATGTTACCTGTGGGGAAGATGAAATTTGCGTTTTGAAGTTTGGTTACAAACCCGAGTGTCAATGCACCATGTGCTCTCAGGAGTTCAAACCCGTGAGGATGTCTTGTTATTATTATTGTTGTTGTTTATTTCATGTTGATGTTGCTGTGTTGTTGGTAGAGTTGGCAACAACGTTGATGAGATTCTTGCTTTAAGGAATAGGGCACAGTACAACATCGTTATAGCTTGAATCATGGATTTCAGGAGCGAATATTCATATAAAAAAAAGTTGAGGTCACGTTCAAAAAGTGAAATGCAGGTTAAAAGTGAATGAATAATGCATGTAATTGATGACTTCATAAACATGTTAATACAGGTGTGTGGCAGCGGAATGAGGACGTTCACGAACGAATGTCACCTGAGGAGACACAGGTGTCTTGAAAACCACAACATTGAAATTGTGCACGTTGGAAGATGTGGTGAATAAACATTATTCATCCCTTCTCAAAAATTCATAAATATGTTTATCAGTCATTACGTAAACAAATTACTTAAATATTTAATTAACTAATACGCTTATTTAATTAAATAATTTAATTATTAGTAATAATAAACTAATATTATTATATAAAAATATTAATTATTAGTTATTATTTGAATATGAACATGGATTTGTTTGTAATTAAAATTAAGATTTATGCAAGGACGTTGAGTGCGATTTTCACGGCGTCTGCAGTCCGACGACAGGTGCTTGTGAATGCGTTTGTGATTCTCAGGTGGGATCAATTATTTCAGAATAAATCGCATTTCATCGATAAGAACGTAATTAATTTGGATTAATTAAGATGTTGTAATCAATATTTCATAATTGCTGTTATTATTTTACACTGAACTACACTGAGTGTAATTTTACACAATTATGATAATTATGATTATGGCAATGTTTTGTGACGTCACCAGGACATGGTGGAAGTTTGTGCTAGCAACGGGATGACTTACCCAAGCGAATGTTACGTCAATATGATGTCATGCCACTCGAGAACTGAACTGCAAGTTGTACACGTTGGAAGATGTGGTGAGTGAGTGAGTGAGTGAGTGAGTGAGTGAGTGAGTGAGTGAGTGAGTGAGTGAGTGAGTCAGTCAGTGAGTGAGTGAGTGAGTGAGTGAGTGAGTGAGTCAGTGAGTGAGTGAGTGAGTGAGTGAGTCAGTG
>MPNW01000019.1:270052-293380 GCA_011800805.1 Hirudo medicinalis
GATAACGATAACGATAACGATAACGATAACGATAACGATAACGATAACGATAACGATAACGATAACAATAACGATAACGATAACGATAACAATAACAATAATAATAATAATAATAATAATAATAATAATAATAATAAAAGAGTTAATAAAAGAAATTAATTTACGCAATATGTAATTAAACAACTAAGCGATGGCTATAGTTCACGATTTGACAACGAATGTAGTTATTTGAATTGATTTCTTATTTGTTTACATTAATTTTATTTAATACCAACATTTAATGAGTGCTCCAATCTATTGATCTTTAAGAAATCGTTCGATAAGGTTTCAGATCCTGAGAGTAAACAAGGTTTTTTTGGGGAAGAAAGCGATTTCTTCTGTTAAAATGGTGTTCACAGCACAAGTTGTGCACAATATTTTATTAATTATAATCATTTAAATATAGTTTGTTTTTAAGTAAATCGAATGTTTACAACCACGAAAGCCTGCAGCTGCAACAAGTTTGGTTCTGAAAGAAGTGATTGTGAACAAACATCAGGAAGGTGCATTTGCCTGGAAGGAGTCACTGGTCTCAAGTGTGACAAGTGTGCAAACGGCAAGAAGCTCAGCAAAGATGGCTGCGTTGGTGAGGATTGATGGTGATGATGGTGATGATGATGACGATGATAATGACACTGATGATGATGACGATAACGACGATAATGATGATTATGGTGATGGTGGTTTTTAACCTTAGTTGCTGGAAGATGTTAATCACTTTCTGAACGGTAAACTTTTAAATAAATATTTTATTTAAATAAACTTCAAAAAAATGAAAAAATAATTGTGAATAATAATAAATAATATGAAAAATAATAAAACACAGCATTTCCTCTTCCTATCAGACGAACGCAACCGGCGCTCCAAACCGTGTCCTAGTGAAGTGACGTGCAGGTTTGGAGCAACTTGTCAAATGACTCCTGACGGACCTCAGTGTGTTTGTCCTGACAGCTGCTCCCCCTCTGATCGATTCTTCGCAGATGGAGTTGTCTGTGGAACTGACAACAAGGTTTACGCCTCCAAGTGCCAACTGGAATTGATGACTTGCAGGCTACAAACAGACATCAAAGTTCTCTCCTACGGTCCATGTCCTGGTTGGAACATTTGTCTTCAAATTCGTTTTTTTTTTACTTTTGGGGATGTGCAAAGTTTGGAAAAATGTTAGGATTTTATGAAACAAATTAGCGTCCAATGAGGGATCTAGCATCTCTGAATGTGATAATTAATTGACTGCTACTCATAATAATAATAAGTGTAATTAGTCGATAACAATCATTAATTAATTAATACGATGACTGGTTAATTAACGGTTTTAGAATCAAGATCACAGGACGATTCACCAAGGAGGCCTCAACCAATCAAAGCCAAGCAGTCGGGGGATGAAAGTAAAAATTCAAATAATCAAATAATCAAACTTGAAAAATAATTTCAAGTCTCACATTAAAGAAATGTTCACATTTTCAAACAGTGCACCACGTTTATCCTTCGTTCTCCTCGCAATCCTGGATGAAACTCCACAAACCTCAGCTCGGATCCAGTGACATCACCTTGAACTTTGAACTTAGAGCCGCAAAAACCGACGGCGTCGTGTTCTACCTCGGCACAAACGACTACGAAAACAAGGAATTTATGGCCTTGTCCTTGAGAGGGGGAGTAGTTGAATTCAGGTTGAAATGTTTGTTGCTGTTGCTGTTATTGTTGCTGCTGCTGATATTGTTGTCATAATTGATGCTGCTGTTGTTACTGTCATAATTGATGTTGTTGTGGATGCTGTTGTTGTTGCCTTCATTAATGTTGTTTCTGTCGCTTAATGCTGCTGTTAGTGTTATTGTTGTTGGTCTGCCAAGGTTCGATATGATGTCGCCAAAAATAATGTTGCATGTTTAGGTACAACTTTGGTCAAGGTTATTCCGTCCTCAAGAGCTCTGAGAAGATCCGAGCGGGTGGTTGGCATAAAATCGTCGCCTCGAAGTTTGGGAAGACGGTCCTCCTGACGCTGGACAATCAGCTTCCCTACACGAAACGAGACACTGGATCACTCCACTCCCTCAGCCTCATCAATCACGCCTACCTGGGATTCCCTCCCGGTGAAGAGAGCAGGTGAGTGAGAAAGTCGAACGATTTGAACAAATCAACGACAAGATGTTTCAGGCCACCAATGATTTGCATGTGATTAAAATATGCTCACGTCATCACATTCGAATGTATAACAAAGGTTATGATCACTTCTAAATTATTATAGTAGTTTAATCATTTTAAAAATTCAATTTCAAAACAAACATATTTTGAAACGAGAAAATTCTCCTGTAAGAAGTTCGGAGGTAACAACAATTAAACTCAATGTTTTGAATGAATATTAATTATAATTCTGTTAATAATTTGGAATTTGTAACGAATAATTTCTAAATAATTTAAGTGTCCTCATAAGTTGAACGTGTCACTGACTCCGTTTGGTTCAATCCGCAGATCTATTTCATTGAAGTCCTTCACAATCGCATGTAAAACAGAATGTAGAGATTATTTATTACAAATTGCCCATTACGATGCGCTTTAGGGTTATAATTTGTTTGACTTTTTGTGAAATAATGTAAGTGTGTAATTGTGTATGTTAAATCAGAGCAAAAAATTTTAAATGCTTCAGAAACAAAAAAACAGCATAAATATTATCATCGCATCGTTAGAATTGAAAAATAAGGCTTCTAAAATATTTTCATTTTTTTATTCTTATAAAGTAAAATCAAAATTTTGACATTATTCAAAAACTGAACCAAATTAAAGTCTTTTTCATTACTTTTAAACAAAAGTTAATTGATTTATGACACAGGAACATGAGGCTCCAAAAATGTTATAACCAATGCACATGCTGCTGTCACAAACACAATGACACCACAAGTAGCATTAGACATTAACTTCATCAGTTTATTTATTTCAAAGTAATATGGGATATTTAAATTTATTTAATGGTTCCAATGGTTGTTGTCATATCTCGGTTTGGTTTCTGAATCCTGGAGCAAAAGTTTTGCATATGGATAATAGTTCTTATTTGACCAAAGTGTAAAGTTTAGGATTGTGAGAGCAGTTCTTTGGCTTGCTGTTTGTCCATCGTAGGATGGTGAGAACTCGTAACCTCGAGGGGTTTCCGCTGTTTTATCCTAAGGACTCAGGTGCGAACTTCATTCGGCGAACCAATGTGCACTTTTATTTGTTTTTCTTTTATTTTAAACCAAATGCTCACCGAATCTGAGCATTGAGTTTTCTAGGCTTTTATTTTATCCGCATTTCATAGTTTTGCAAATCATTAAAGTCATTCCTGAAGCAGTCGATCAGAGGAGCCTGAACTTTTGAATGCCTCACGTCTTTCCCTTGATTGTTCGCGTAATATAATCAATGTCTTGTTCGACTTGGAGAATTCAATTTTGTATTTGCAATAACATCACCTCTTCAAATGATAGCGTCCAATCAGGTTCTTGAATTCATACCTGTATGCCTTCATGTCGGGTCAATATCCTCTATCTACCCGAAAGAACAAAATAATCGCTTTCTTGTTGCTTGGAAACTCGCGGAAATTTCTTTTTCTATATTTTCTTCTATCAAGAATTGAGAATGCAGCATTTAAAATTTTAATTTTAATAGATTCTTTCGATGTCGGGAAACTGGAAATAATGAACTCGACGACATTACTTATTATTGCAAAACTCCGAATGTGCCAGATCTTGATTTGCACAGCGCTGTGAAATGTTATCTAAGTCTTCGGCTGGCATCCGCTAGATTTTAAACACATCAACTCTTTCATCTCGTGTTATACCAGAGTTGCTTGTTTGGAGAATAATTATAATTCCCTAATTTAAAGCAATCACTTTGCAATGACACCTCCTTTTGTTCGAACAGAAGCAAAGTTGGACTCGCGACGGGGTTCCAAGGTTGCATAAAATCCCTGGTTATCAACAGCTCACATCACAGACTCGATTATCAGCTTCACAACTACGCTGCCTCGAAGGATGTTAAAGAAATATCTCAACTTGGTAAGCTTTCAAATCTGATTCATCGTTCTCCTGGTGCAAATTCGACCATTAGTTCTCCAATTATCTGTTCATTTAATTATTCGCACAGGAAATTGTAAAAGATCAGCCTGCGCTAAATTTCCATGCGAACACGGGGGACAATGCTTTGACATTAACGACGGGAAGAGCTTCAGATGCAAATGCAAAGAAGGATTCTCAGGTATTTGTCAAAAACGCCTAGTTCTCACGAATTGTTCGCTAATTATCCATTCTGATCAACAGGTGCAAACTGCCACATAGAAACTGTACTCTTTCCGTGCCAAACGAACCCGTGCCTGAACGACGGCACTTGCGTTGCTACCGAAGACGGTGCCTACGCTTGTCAATGTCCCGAACAGTTCTCTGGACATCACTGCCACATAAGGCGATACTAGGCCCTCCGAAACAGCCTAATTAGACAGATTTGTGGACATTCCCTGTAATTTCTAAAAACTTTTTTTTTACAAATTCTTCCTTTCGCACTTTCCCACTCTTCAGGAGATCGGAAGCGAAATTTGATAACCGTTTTTGTATATCTGGCGCAAGCGTGTTCTTAACCTTTTAAAAATAGCATTCGTGGCACGATGTCGTGTCCCGCACCTGATGCCCCCAAGCGACAATGGAGTATTCTCAACGGAATGCCTCAACCTTTGTGCCTTGTTTATCCGCGTTAAGACGTTAGATTTTATAGAACAAAGCGTACGTAGCTTCGTAACGATTTTCTCAATCCTGCGTGTTTTGTAATAAAACTGTGAAAACCCAGCTTCGTCTACCAAAATCTTCACGCGAGCTCGAGGCCTGTACACGAGCAACAACAGATAAGTAGATGACATCCAGACATGACTGAGAGCACGCTGCCTTCGAGCGCAAATACAAGCCAACCAGCAGGACGCATTTAAATAAGCTTCGATCAGAATATCAACGCAGACTCACCTGTTCGTCATCACAATTGAACTTATTTCCACCATTTTTAGTCGTACAATGAAAATATGTGATGAATAAATTTAACATGATACAAAACTCCATGGCATGTATGATGAATCAGCAGGATGTGGCTTTTAGTTGCTCAAAAGCCCACAGGAAAACAAGTAACTGGAAGTTTGCCTAGCAAATAAGCATGTTGACATAATCATCCTATCACAGGAGAGAATGAAACTATTTACAGTCCAACAAATTGAAACAATATCTCGTGTGGCTGAGAACTTAAAAATCATGAATGCTTCGAAGACTTCTTGGTAGACGAGCTTTTACATTCATGTCTGCATATTGGACAAGTTCTGCTACCCTGAAATTGAAAACAATCACAATCACCATCATCGATAGATCGAATCGATCGCTTCAATCCACTACCTTCAACCATTTGTCGATGCATTTCGAGTGGAAGTGATGCTTGCAGGGCATCACTCTGATCTTCTGCCTCGTCTCAAAGTCAGACATGCAAATCACGCAGTTCGTCTGCCCGGTCGCTCGCTTCAAATTTGGTCGAAACAGGTAGGCCTGCATCTGATTTATCTCCAATCTCGTCAGGCCTTTCGGCTTTGCCTGAGCCAACTGCCTTGCCAAACCCAGGAGGGACTAAAATGTCGAGAATTCCTTGAGCACGTTAAGAGTTTTTAAAGCGTGACCGACGTTAGCAAGAACTTACGTCATAATTCTCGGTAGTGACCGAGTGGAAGTCATAGAGAGGTTCAGGAAGCAAGAAATCTTCAGGTAAGTTTCTGTGAATAAGCATGATTTACTTGAGATCAACACAATTCTGTAGACTAGTTCTCTATGAGAAAATAGGCAGAAGACATGATTTAAAAAAATGTTGCCTTGACTTACATTTGATGATTATCATTTGGAGTCGATGTCATGGAGTTGAGTGGCTGAGAAAAAACAATAATTTCATGAGATTTGCTCAAAGCAATTAATAAAACATCCCTAAAGTATCCACCTGATTTAGAGTTTCACCCAATTCTGTCTGAGGCAAGAAATTACCGAGATTGGGGGGAAACGCGGAAGACGTTCTTCCGAAGACCCTCCTCCTGTTCAAACCGGCACTTGGCACTTGCTCCCTTCCGATGAGACGAGACCTCGAGATGGTGAATGAACCTTCAGTCGCAGGGGGCCTTGTGCTTTGGTGTCGAAACTGATATGACACATTCTGAGGTTGTAGGCTCTCTGGTTGTGGGATCCTATTCAAACCAGATATTTCCCAACAGGGACACAATTCAACAGGATTGAATAGGCAGTTTGTCAGAGGATAAAATGGATAACATGGCAGGTTGAGTAATGTTTCTCCTGGGGCATACGACTGGTTTGTTGCTGCGAGCAGAGATGCGAGAGTTGGACATTGGTTTACAACATTCTCTTGCCTGTATGGGCACATTCCAGAGCAGATTGTTGAATGAACTTGATGATACGGACAACATAAAATCCTTGGTAAAACGAGTCTCTCTGCCATTCTGCGCAATACTAGTTATCCCTTGAAACTCTGAAATAATATTACATTAATTATACTAACTTGATGTGAGAAATCGGTCGTTTAAATTCTCACAGTAAAAATCTCGTGTAAGTCATGGGCTACCCATGTTTTTAAATGGGTTACCACCTACATTACCGTGTTTACTACGATTTAGACACGCCGATATGTCAAAATTGATCATTCTGTCAACTAGAATAGAAAATATATTTCCAAGCAAAACGTGTCATCAGTCTAAACAAAATAATCCTCAAAACGGACCAAACAAATCCAAATTAAACGGAGCTCCGGCCGACACGAAGCCCTGCGCGCACACTCAGTAACATTAAGTCTGATTTAAAGACTTCGAAAAGTGTAGTGCACAATCCCCAATCTTAGTTAAATGTTCCGAATGATATAATTACAAGAAAAATTAAAATCAAAAAATATTTCGGCAAAAACCATAAAGCGAAATCTTACTAGGCCACACGACTTTGTTCAAACGAATTCGATGTTTTCAGTCCAGCGTTTAGTTTAGAATTTAATCCTTAAAATGTACCGTGTCATTTCGAAATACAATTTCAAATAAAATTTAAATTCTGAAATGAGTAAAACTCCTGTAGTACTGTGCAATATCCTTCCACGCCACCCAAGCAACTTCTCCACCAAACAGGCAGAGCCCAAAAACGATTTACTGTTGAACCCCACTTTATATGACCTTTAGTCATTTAAATCCCGCCATTGGATCATGAATATTAATCAGAAAGGACTCCTTAGCTCAGGACGCCCGGCAGAGCACGACGGCCATCCTGCTGGCCAATGGTAAGCCTTAATTACTATTCCTCCAAACATTCAACTCCACATTCCACGCTTGGTCCATTATTATTGATGAAATTGTTTGAGTATTAGTATGTTTTACGTTTATTCCTCAGAGGAATCTTAAGTTTCAAGCAGACCACGCAAAAAGAGTTATCTTTTGTATGACAACCATGCCTAAAATTAGTCGACCGGTATGGCGGGAATTTTGAAACCATGCATACGAAGGGAGGGTAAGAAATCGAAGACGGAAATAATGCCGATGGTGGGTTTGGATGAAAGGCTGACATCTCGTAATTGAAGCTGCCTGGGTGTTGGCAACGATACAAGACAAAATAATTGTCTCCGAACTCAGATCTCAAGAATAGACTTCCTTTTAGTCAGAGTATTTTCCTCGCCTACTAGAAAACGTCACCTTGTAAATCTGTCCTGTGAAATTAACTTTCAAAGAGGTGCAATCCTTCATGGCATGCAAGCTTTCATTTCCAAACACCTTCTACGTGACTAATTCAAACCGCTGTGTTGGAGTTTATATCCCACTGGTTGATAAACTAAACATGAACTGGGAGCTAAGATGTTGATTTATTTCATGCTAAAGGCATCCACAATCTGGAACGAACCCCGTGACACGTAATGGGGGGTTCAATTCAAACCTTCCTGGCACCAATTGTTTGGTCATAGATCCATCCGCTGATAAAGTTGCTCATTCAGGTCAGGATGTTGTAAAATACTTCACCGAGAAGCAAATGAAGATAAGATTGCTGTAGCGGAGTGTCGTAACTCCTTCCGAAGAAAAGAGCCCTCCGTCATGCATGGATTCACTTATTTGTTTATTTGGCCAGTCGTCCATTCACTCCCCTCATAAATTCATTAATGCATCGACCCATCCATTTGTTGTCCATTCATTAATTCGCTCCCTTCATCTTATGCGCCCATTCATCTGGGCATTCATTGATGATACTATCCGTCCATTCTTTCGTCTAATTTCACCCTTTTCCTCTTCCAATCTCTCAAGCATACAATCTCAGTCTTGGAAGCATTCATCTTATGCCTCGATCCTGTTATGAATAAAAATTGGGTACGGTTTTCCAGCGATGGGCACATTCCTGGCTTTTATTCTGCTGGAGTAATTATCTCCTGGCACGATAGCAACAAAGCCCTGTTATTGTCGAGAAAATTATTCCTCTTGGGTGAAAGACTCCCCAAGCAATGCATGGTTGGATGCATGGATGGTTGAGTGAACGGCGGAAATGCATGCATGCATGACGAGGTGGATGAGTTGATGGATGATTGAATGATGGAGGATGTGGAAATTCCTGGCCATTGTAAGACGTTTAAGTGATATATAAACAGCCACATCTGGTTCGCTGCCTCTCCTTGTTTACGCTTAAGTGCTCGGCAAACTGACCAACTCGAAATTGTTTGAGGTTCTGAATGGGGTTTGTAAATCCATCGAGTTGTCTCTGAGAGTTGCTTGTAATGGAAAGGTGGGTGGATAAGATCCCACTTCCTCGAGGAATTCTTCGTGCGCTCAACGGATGTCGGAGGTAATTTGCCAGCAAAAATATCGGGTTTAAAGTGCAGCTCTAGGTCAGTTTCCATGGAATGAAGAATGCAGAGCGGCATTCGGAATGGATTCCCCGCAGACCTAAATAACTTCATTACGCGACTGAGGTATGCAGGGAGTTTGCTTCTCAACTGGCGACCCAGATTAGAAACCTCCCAGCAGACCCCAGGCACAAAGAGGGTGCATTGTTTATCAACGGCTTGATTAGTGCTTCCCATCGTTTGAACCTCCAGCCCCTTTGCAAGGTACCGCTAATGACACTCAGAAGTAAAATAAAAACACTAATTTCTTAAGAACTATATGCCTAGTGAGAATTAAACGTCCGTGAGCTTTCCACCCCACTTGTGGATGCAACCTCCTCTGCTTATCTTTGAAGCATCTCTGATCCACTGGTAAATATTCCCCTGGATTTATCACGGAGAACCAAGAGAGACCTTATATGTCATATCCGTGGTTCACTGGGACGCAGAATGCTCTGGCGACCAAGTAAATCACCATGAACGGTCTATTGAGCACAGAAGCAAATGGATGACGATCTTCGTTGTTGCAAAGAAACTGCATTTTGGGATCTAATTGGAAAAAGTTGCGTGTCGTGCTTTTGGGCTGAATTCCATTTCATTTTGAGTCCGAACTTCAATTATTTGCCTCATGCCCAATTACCTGCGTAACCACCTAGGTACATTCGAAACGAAGGCAGCTTTAAAGGAGACTTTCTGGAGATATTTTCTCTCTTTGATAATATGCTTTTCTAATGCTTGGAATGAACGGACGAGGGAATGTATGAAAAAGTCGTTAATTGCGGAGAGTTTCCGAGTAAGATTTGCGCTTGATAATCGCATAAGAGGTGATAAATTTCCCGCGAATGCTCACTAAATGCTTCCAAGTCGATGTGCAGATGCAGACCTTCATTCTTAAAGAAGGAGGCGAGTATTTGCCTCCTCACAGCACACGAGTTGTTCGTAAATAAAAGTCTTCAACTTCAATCAACTTCATCAATTTTTACTCGGCCTTTTGACTTCCGCTTGCTGCCACAAACATCTCAAGGATCACTTTTAAAACAAAATTAAAGAATTTTTAATTTCATGTTGGTTTTAAAAATAAACAAGAAATGTTGGAGCCACCGTTGCCTCGGCTGACATATTACTGTTTGCTGTTATCGCTGGCAGTCTGCTCTGATCCTATGAGCTCTTCATATTTCAGTGAGTTTCAGCCCAAGATTATTTCTAAAAACTAGCGATTTTGTGAAGATTTTTGAAATACATTTCGAGTGATTTATTGCGTTTCAAACTAAGCACAAAAATGAAGGAATTATTAGGATTATTTAAAAAGTAACCAGTGAAGCGATCTACTCGATGTCACGCTTGACACGATCACCCGAATTTACGACAAATATATCGATATGTATTGCTCTTTAACGATGAAAAACATTCAACAAACTTGAACTTGATTAATTATAAATTTGAAAAAAATATGACGAAACTTCAAATGTGCTTCAGTGAAGAACTTATTTTGATCCCACATTGGCTTTCAAGTACTCTTTGAAGTGTCACAGGAGTGCACGGAAATGCACAAAAGTGCAAGGAAGTGCACAGGAGTGTAAAGAAATGCTTAGGAATGCACAAGGTTGAAAGAGAGAAACGAATGGAAAATTGAATCTGTCCTGAGCGGCGATGCTCTTGATTTTGTAATGAAATTCACCGAGGTTTATTAAGTTTTCAGATTGGAGTGAGAGATGGATTCCTTCTCGATACAAACATCAGATGTGTATCCACTTTCGATGCAAACACAGACAAACACTCGCTATACAACTTGGTGCAACTTATTCTAATTTTAAGCATTCTGAATTAAGGATACCTTTCTCAATACACTCGCATCAGTCGCTTTGGCGGAACATTCTTCAGGCATGAAAGCGACTTTTTCCTCAAGTTTCCACTGCAAATGGAGTCGATAGACGGAGTTCAGACGATACGCAGCGCAATAAATTATCAAAAAATCTGAAACTCCACGTCATCAACGGCTTGGAGCCATTTCAAGAAGTTTTATTTCTTTAAATAAAAGAACTTTAACGAGAACAATCTCCAATTGTCGAGAGGTTTTTGTCATTCTCTCCGGTTGAGAATTTTGTAGCTTCTTTAATTAGACAAGAACCATTTGAAAAACCATTTGTATCTCATTTGTACTTTTTTATGTCGATACAATTTCTAAGAAATTGCAATGTTTGGTGACTGCATCGCCCAAAAAACGCACCACAAAACAGCAGTAACACTGACGTTATACGGAGGTGTCACATCACGTCCTCCAAAGAAGCTGTTGATTTTTAAGAATAATTTATTTTGCATTTATTATTCCCATTTTTAGAATTGTTGTTCCAATTAAATCTTTTATTTGCCAGAGGTTTAGATTCTAGAATAGTTGAAAATCGAACGTTTGGAATAAATATAAATAAATATAAAAATTGAAAAATAATTACGTAATTCATGATTGCGTTATCGGGAGAACAAAAAAAAAATGGAATTGAAAATTGAAAAGTTCCTTCTTTCGTTGATGAAGAAAGATTCCAAATTAATTTTTTGTTGTTGAGAAACTCAGACTCCTCATCTCCAACAATGTTTCCACCAGTTCTTGCTCCACTGAACGCCAATCCAGCGTCGAAACCCGATTAAAGAGGCACATATTTCAGCCTTTATCTCCTCAAATATTGCATAATTTTTTTTACTTCTCCAGAACAATTTAATGAAGATTTTATCAATGATTTACAAACTCATAATTAATCGTATACAATTTTGACGATTAAGTAGCATTAAGTGATGTAATTTTATTATGAATTATTACAATGTAAATATTCAAATCGAGAGGAATGCGGAATGCACCGAGGTGCAGCTCATTCGTTTGTATGAGATACAATCAAATGATACAATCACAAGATGTTTTTGTTTCTGCATTTGTTCTCATTTGTCAAAATCAGTGTTCAATACTTTATGTACAAAATTGTATTCTATGTAGAATATTGTACTTTTTGGAAATATTTAAAGTGGAGTTGTTTCAATTTGCAGGACAATAAAAGGTTATTAAAATAAGGAATCAGAATTATAATGAGAAAATAACAATATTTTAAAATAATAATAACAATTAATAATGATAAATAGTAAAAATAACAATAATAATACCTCATTTATGATCTTCCCTAAAGGCTAAACTTTTAAAAAATTTCTAAAATTAAATTTAATTCTAACAATAATAAAATGCTAACTTTAATTAATTTTGTTTTAAATCAATTTTACAAATATTAAAAAAAAATATCTTAAGTCAAGTAATTAAAATTATTTTCCTCATTAAATTTTTGAAAGAATTTTTATTTTCCCAGCATAATATGAAACTTTAATTAAGCAATAATTCCAGGAGCAAGCTCACACACAACATGACAAGATGACATCTTTCATTCGTTCATCCTTAATCTCATCTCCATTTGAGCCACCGAAATAAGCAACAGTTCCTCCAAAAAGAAATGATGGAGGACTGAAAAAGATGCCGAAATAACTCAAGAGGGACGAATTTCTACGTCTGATTTATCGCCATGGGGGTTCACATGCCCCACCCACGTGACAAGGAAAGGGGCAGGATTGGTGGATATTTTTAAATCTCCCCTGAAGAACCCTGCGGCCTACCTACGATGCAAAGGAATCCTGTGAATTCCATTTGAAGTCCTGTTGGAGTGTCATTGTCAACAATATTTAATGGCATATTTTATTCAAATGGACAATTACGAATAATTGTTGAATAGTTAAAATGTCAATAATTAATTAGCTAATTGTTTTCGATCAATGAATTTTATGCAGGATATTATTTCAGTCATTTCGGTTATAATTGTTTTCAAAAGGTTTAATCAATAAAATCAATTAAAACTTTAATTAACAGATAATTTAATAATATCAATGAATATCTTAATCAACAGATAATTCAATAAGATCAATGAAAATTACTTTCAATCATCCTAAAGTCGCACTTAATAAGATTTATAATTAAAATTCTTCCGACGTTCAAGGATTTATGAACTCCGATTTTTCGAGGTCATTCGAGAGAATTTTATCGGAAAAAAAAATTTTCAGGCATAAATATATATTTTAAATTGCCTTTCAAATGTGCGACGGTTATTATTAATATTATTATTATCATTATCATTATTACTGCTAAACGTATATAGCATATTGTAACGTAATTATAATCGTAATAAATATTAATATTATTATCGTTGTTATAACGGTCTTGTGTTTGGTTTCATGGCCACCTAGAGAATAAACTTCTATTTTATTGTAAATGAAATAAATTTGTGAAATGTTGAATTAAATAATGTTTATATTTGAAATGTACTTCTTAAAATACAGCATTCCTGTATGAATAAATAATTTATGCAAATTCAAGCTACACAGTTTCAGTTGTTTAACATATTTTACTGATGCATAAAAATACATTTGGAGGATTAGTCTTAAAATATTTATTCAAATAAATTATCAGTTTCAACAATAAATTATACATGATTTATTAAAACAATTCAATTAATTACAATTCAGTTTGTTATTCATTCAATTTATATAGACATTTATTATGATTATTATGATTATTTATTCGTATTATTCGAGAAATCGTGGAAACATTTTTAATTTTCAAGAATTTTTCGTCAGTTTTGGAAATCCTGCATGTTGTGGGTCAATTTTGTGGGCAACAGTCAGCAAGTTATAAGCGCCATAAAACACCGCTATGTGCTTTGCAGAGAGCTGTGCACGGGCGATAATAGAGTTTTTTTCTTTATGTTGGAAACAAGTGAATTGTTTGAATCTTCTTTTTTGAGAATTTGATTCCACCTGGTTCGTGCCACCGTAAACATGGCATGGTTGAACGTTTCCACGGCTGCAATGAGTTGATTCCACTTTCACTGCTTCCAGCGTGTCACATGATAGAGTTGGAATTTATTTTTTATTTTTTTTAAATATTTCAAAAATATTATTTCGATTTCTAATTTCTAGAATCGTCTTTCCTCGTTCAGTGCCCGAAGAAACAAAACGAATCTCAACTGACGGAGACACGTGTCGCTTCGCAGAAACAACAGCTCCTTTGTTTCCGAAAGAATAACATTTTATTTTAATTTTATTTGGAGTGAAATTCACGCATGATTGGTCTGCGCAACCACTGGTCATTTGCATTCCGAGGATATTCGACTGCTCGCTTCAACAACAAAACTTGCTTTATGTGTGCGTTCTTCTCGGATCGCTATCAAACATGACATTCATCACAAAGTCTCCATCTTTTTTGTTAGCCCAATCACATGAGCACAACTCAGAGAGAGATGATGCCACTTGATAACATTCATCCACGAATGTGGATGAGTTGATAAGTGATATGCATTCATGCACGCCATGCTCCGCCGACCTGGTGGTTATTAATACTTTCTCATAGATGGTTTTGAGGAGGAGGAAGAAGACGATGACCATGATGATGACGAAGACGACGACGACGATGCCTATAGCATTAAAATCATCCATGCGTGTCGTGAGGAATTTATTTCATCCTCCGTGTCAAAGAAGGCGCCTTAGTGTTCTCTCTACTGGATCATCATCATAATCATCGCCATAGTTGTAGTTACATAACCATTAATAAATGTAATATTAATACAGAATGTCACAAAAAATAATTATCCGTGGAGATAATAAGCATGACTTTATGATATAAACATCACAATCATAATCGTCATCCTTATCAGCCTAATCGCCCTCATCCTCCTCATTACTGCGAGAATAATTTCCAGACAGAAACGAACCACAAAAAATCAAGGAAGTTCCCGGCGTGGAATGGTCTTGCATGGTTGAGCATCCTCCCATGCAGAACAACATCATCTAACGTCACCGCTTCACGGGTTAGAGGTCAAACTGGTGTCCAAAGTGTCGTCATCATTGTCATCGTCACAGTCGTGGTAATCATCACCACCATCATCATAATCATAATCATCATCATCATCATCATCATCATCATCATCATCATCATCATCATCATCGTCGTCGTCGTCGTCGTCGTCATCATCATCATCATCATCATCATCATCCTAAATTAAGTCACCATTCCTCCCATAAGTGACATCCTTCAGTAGTGAATATTGAGTGCAGTTTTAATGATGAATGATTTTTATTCCATGCTCCAATGATATTTCACCCACAAATACACATCCCCACCCACTCTTCAATTTCAGTCACTCATCCACCCCTCATNATGAAATAATTATAAAATAATTATGAAATAATTATGAAATAATTATAAAATAATTATGAAATAATTATGAAATAATTATAAAATAATTATGAAATAATTGTACTAATTTGTAAAAATAGCAAAATGATGCCACAACATGTGCTCGGTTTGTGAGGCTTTCGTATGATTTGCTTCCGTGAACAGGTTTCATCCTCAAATATTTGCTTTTGAAACATTTTGAAACATTTTGAGCATTTCAACAAGAACATGTTTTTTTTTTATAAAATTCTGAAACTTTTTGACAAAACTTACGAGACATTTCATGCAAATATTAAAAATTTACTCAACTGAATTTAATAAATAATTTGTTTCAAATGCATGTGTTTAGTTTAATTAGATTTTTATAAAATAAATTCCGTTCGTATAAAAAACTCTTATTTATCATGAAATATTAACTTGTATTTCATACATTGACATGCATTTTATTCATTTGTTTAGATAAATTATATTTTATGATTTGAATATTTTTAATATAATTATATTATAATATTTATTCATCATAATATTTATTTATTATAATATTTGTTTATTGTAATATTTATTCATCATAATATTTATTCATTGTAATATTTATTCATTATAATATTTATTCATTGTGATATTTATTCATACGATGTTCAATTTTATGTCATCCTTACAACATGTCTAATGTTACAATTTCTGAACGTTTGGTCACAATACATTTGTGAAGATACGAGCGAGTTCTGTGACTGGGAAGAGTTCAGAGTCACGTGTCCTGGAGACAATGACGTCATCGTCATCCGTGCAGCCTCTTACGGACGGATGGGAGTCGGAAGATGCGTCACGGAGAACTACGGCAACATCGGATGTTCAACGGATGTGACGTCATCTCTGAACCGGAAGTGCACGGGAAGGAGAAATTGCGAGGTGAGCGTCATCAGCCTCCATCCGCACAGAACGTGTCCAAAAGATTTCACTTCCTACCTGGAAGTACAATACAGGTGCATCTCAGGTGAGCTATTAAAACTGTAATTAGCAAAATTGAAGTTTCTTGTACGCTTTTTGTGCCTCCAGTCTCCATGGTTTGGTGCAAGAAGATTTCAAAAAATTTCGGATTGAAGAATCCGGAAGTGGTCGTTTTGAAGGAAAATTCTCCTCAGATTGTTTCAAAAAATCTCTTCCAGCATGGAAATGCCTTCGACTCCTTGCACGGAGTACAAAGTTCACCTGAAGTTTACCTCTTCAGCAAAACCTTTCCAAGCGGATGCACTTGGATCTTCAAAACTCCACACAAACATCAACGAATCCAACTCGCGGTCATCAACCTGGAAATGAATTCTCAGCTGAGAAGCACTCAGGCTGAGGGGAAGTGCCTCAAGAGGTCAGTTGAGTGCATTCAACTTAAGATACATTATTAAAATGATGTCGATCATTTATTGCGTAATTGTAAGTAATATACAAGTGTATATGTAATGATGATGATGACGACGACGACGATGATGATGATGTCAAGGCCAATGTAGCCGTAAGTAAGTGCTTACCCAATTGTTAATTACAGGTCAAACACTTTAATGAGCACCAAGCTGAGTATAATTTTATGTAAATAAGGTGCATAATGAATGACGTCATCATGAAATATGTGCACAAATAAAAATTAGAACTTCGAAAAGAGCACCTGGAGTCCCAGATGAGAAGTTATTGTTATTAAATATACATGAGGTCGTTAGATGCAGATGTTGTTGCTGATTGGCGGGAAAATAATTATCATTATTTTACTAATAATTATTAATATTTTATGAACTCCCTTTGAAGTCATTCAGTAAAAAGATTTTTTTGTGTCTTCTTTCTCATCATCACAATCATCACCATCGTCATATCGTCATCATCATCATCATCATCATCATCATCATCGTCGTCGTCGTCGTCGTCGTCATCATCATCATCATCATCATCATCGTCATCATCATCATCATCATCATAGCTTTAAGCATCCGACAGATATGTGACAGTCGGCGAACATGATGATGATGTTGATGATGATGTAAAACTGACGGTGCTCTGTGGGGATGACCTTGAAAGAGAGGAGAAGGTCATGTTCGTGACGAAGGGATCAGCTGTTCACGTGACTCACGTCGATTCGAGCTTTTTGTTCCTCTTGAGACTCAAAGGTGATAATGATATCAATTGTCAATTATCGTCCAATTAATATTTCACTAAGTAGTTAAGCAATAAACACAAACTATGAGCGGCTTTAATTTCGTTTTGTTTTTTTTTCTAATAATTAACAAATGAGAATGTCGCAAGTATGACGGAATCGAGATCAACAGCGGATGTTGATTCGGCAAACAGAAGATACAAAGCATCAATTTGTGATACAAAGCAATGCAAAGCAAATATTTAATCGTGCAAATATTTCCTCAGTGTTGGGTTGTCCCGACTTAAATTCCCTCCTTGGAGCAGACGTCTGGGTGAAGAGCACCACCTTCCAATTGGTGACTCTCTCCTGCAACTCCACCAATCACACGTGGAGTCTCAAATGCCATGGCAACCAGTGGAAAGGACGCATGGAGAACTGCTCCAAGATTTACTCGTCAGGTCGGTGTGGAGTCACGTGGTTGATTATGCTTTGTTTTGGTTACGGAGATGTTTTAGTACTGATGGCTGGTGGTGAATTGAAAGGTGGTTGATGGTGAATTGAAAGGTGGTTGATGGTGAATTGAACGATGGTTGATGGTGAATTGAAAAAATATAAAAAATTAAAATGAAAGAAAAAGGGATTTTTGAAATGACTTTAAAAATATTTCAGCTTTAGAATCAGAAGCAGCGTTTGTTGTGGACATGATTAGTAAGTTCCATGTGGGCGATATTTCATCCTATGACAACCGCTCTGAAAATCGAATGTCTATGTAGCAAAACTTTTGCAACAATTGTAACAATGGATGATGTTGAAACAATTTATTCAAAAAGTCATTTATTCGATTAAAATGTTCGTAATTTAACTTGTCTATACTCAGAAATTTTAACAAACAATTTGTATTTCTCATTAACATTGGCCTTAATAATAAGTACTTAATTGTAATTTGAGTCAATTAAATGTTTGAAAAACATTTTGTTTTCATTGTTTTTCCAAATTATTTTTCTGCTTAAAGTCGTGCTCAGTGTCGTCTGTCTCGGAGTTGCCATTGGAGTCGGTCTGGGACTCATCACCCTGGCAACCACCCTACGCTACCTCAACAGCGAGTAAATATTATCTTCTTCAAAGTCTCATTAATTCTCAGATTTCCAATTAAGCAGAAGTTTGAATTAAAAGCTTCTTTTTTAGGTCTTAAACTTTATTTTTGTGGGATTTTTATTTCATAATCCTGATGTCAGACGGCAGTTGGAATTATTTTTCATTTTAAGCAAAGAATTTTGCAGATAAACACTGTTAGGAATTGAGATTTTAAATAATTTCGAGACAAGGCAATTCATCGACATGCAATTCAGCATGAATTAAGTCCTATTACGTGTCTTTTTCTTGTGTGTAATCTCAATTTGCTGCTTCTCAGTAATATTATTGCATTCAATTGTGTAATTTTATATAAATATCGTAAACTCTTGATTTATACAATATTTCAACATCGCAGGTAATGAGCAACAATTATTCATCGTTAGTGTCTCATTTGCAGCAACAGAAAAATTTCCGGTCGAAATTCCAACGACCAGGAAGGCTCAAATTTGTTCTGCACAGAACACGACACGAACAAACTCATCTTTTCATCTCACCCAGCATCTCCAGTCATCCACAGGGACTTCACGACAGGTGCTCTGACAGAGGAATGCCTGGAAATGAAACTTTCAGAAGTCAACAGACGTCCTTTCCCGGACCCAAAGCATCAGACGACGTCCCTCATGTATGAATCCACCAGCATCCAAGATCCCCCCAACGAAGAGATTAAAAATTTCAGGAGGTTCAAGTCGCTCATCAGCATCATAGAGAAGCAAAAGTGGAAGAGCAATCGACAAACGAAACACACGACGAAGGTCGAATGTTCTTCTCTTGACCTCACCTTGGACTTTGACCCCAAGGTCTCAAACCCTCCTTTAAAGGGTAAAACGTTGCAGGCTGCAGATACAGGCCTCCTGTCTGTGACAGAATCAGGCGCCTACTGCAGTTTGTGCAGGGAGGTTGGTTACAAGAGGCGTTTGGAAGCTTTGCCGGGTTACGTGAGAGTGCTGCCAAAGGAGGAGGAGTGCATGAACCCGAACAATTGTCATTTGTGCCAAACAAACTCTGCAAAAAGAGAAGCTTTCAAGGTCGACTCGACGGACGTTTGCAGGTTTTGTTCGACGTTGGAGTGCACTGAAGTCGCACGAGAACAACTGGTCCCAGTTGGGGCTCAAAAATTCTGAACTCCTCCCGCGTTTCGCCATTTTTTGTTGACTCGAGTTTATTGTTTAAACAATCCCAGTGTGTAGGATGCGGAAACCACAATTATTATTTCTATTATTTATCATAAAAAGGAGATTTTTTTTTTAAATTTCGATAAAGTTCTCGGAATTCTTGACTTTAATTCGCTGAAACTTTGAGAGCAAAAACAGCTGTCAATCTGGATGACGTTTTAAATTGCATTTAATGATTTTATTTTGAAAGTCGGTTCCAGAGATATTTTTAGCTCTCCATCTTGATTGCACTCCATTTAAACACAGCACGTGAGTTAAGAGATATTTATGAAATCTCACGACTTCTTCATTCACAAGCGACAACAGCAAACAAGTTTCATCTTGAAACTCCTCATCATCCCATGGCGGGATATTCCATCATTCAAGATGGCGGATCTCGAATTAAGATTTAAATTTAAGCAACACAAAACATTCATGGAAAATAAATTACATTTACATAATAAAAGCTTCGTTCAAAATTTCTTAAGATGAAACTTTAAAACTGGCACAAATCAAAATAAATGAACAAAATAATTATTGTGTTTTATTAGTTAAATTCCCACAACATTTGAAATAAAAACATCGAAACAACATGGAAATAAAAATAAAATATTTAAAAATTCAATTAAAATCACAAAAATGTTAAAAAAATATTGCACTTTTCTTAATTTCTGAAAATAAACAAATAAACAGATGGCTTTCTTCCGTGACAAGGAATAATACGTCCGATTTGAAAGCACGTGACCCGGAGGAATCTCTCTGATTGGACACTGAACGATGCTGACAAAATGCTCACTGCCATGCGTTCGGATGCGTTTGAAATATTCCTGGTCAACTGTTTATTGAAATGTTGAATAATTAGTTTATTAATACTGCTGGTTAGTGACCAATGTTTTAATGAACCCATGCAATTGTAAATAAATTGATGATTTTTTCACTAGCAGGATCAATAACGACAACAACAACAATGAAAATCACAAGCTGTTGACCTTGGTGAATTCACCTGAAGGTCGCGGTTGTTAAACATCTTAGCAGTCTTGTCACGTAGTGCTTCATCAGGAGTTAACTGTGATGATGGAGACGAGGTGCAACTTGAATTACAATATCGTGAAATAATTGCCAATTAAATTATTTTGTCCTTTTTAATTAGGTTCAGTTAAAAAATTAATATAATTATTTGAAAATGGTCTTAATGAAATTTTATAAAAATTAATGTAAATTGTAAAATCCTAAGCGATTGTTACCAGGTCATAAAATCAAACATCAGTTCATCATTATCGAGCGGTCACGTGCCTTCGCAACAGCCAATCAGAGCTCAGAAATGGCTTCGAAGCTTTATCTCCTTCACACCATCCATCAATCACGGATCCATCAAAATCTTCGGACAGAAGTTCATGGAAAGAGATGGAAAGAGGAGGATTTGAACTCCACTCCACCTCCACTCATCCAGGATTTGTTCACTTTGATTTCAAGGTTTATAATTTCAGTTAAATTGCATTTTCAAAGTATTGCCTTTGGAGGAAATTGTGGTCACATTTCTTATCGAATGGTTTTTAGTTGGACACTAATTAATTAAATAATTTATTGAAAATATGTTTACTGATTCATTAAGATCCCACAAATAATAAAATTATTTCTTGTTAAATCTAAATATAATAATTATATTTAAAAAAATACATTTAACGGTCATTACAGTTTTCCTCGTTCCTCGACGATTCAATCAACAACTGGTAAATGTTGGAAACATGAATTGTTGCAAAAGCAGTGAATTAGTTGTTAAAGTTTATTGTTATTAAATCTTATTCGTATCCTTTCAATATTTCTTCCTCGTCATCCTCCAAGTCATCCTTTTGTAAAAACTCTATTTTAAATATTTGCCAAATAAATGACTTCCTGACTGCCATCTTCATGTTCAATTACGTCAACAATCTATTGCCTCATTCATTTAAAAATTGTTTTACACTTTCATCGGATATTCATTCTCATGCAGCACAAGTGTGCGTTTTTCGGACGAATACAGGCCTGAAGCTTCTCGTACCACGCTCAATTTGATTGATTCCTTTTCTGACATTCGGCTTTGAATTGTTTCAGTGGAACAGGCAGCCCATCAGCGGGACTAGTTCCCTTCGGACTGTCCTTCTGTAAAAAAATATTGTAGCGATGTATAATGACCAAGGAATATGAAATCAATTGCCCAATAAACTGTACAAATATGCCTTTTATGAATGTTGTTGCGCGTTTCTAAACGAATAAAGTTATATGAATAGAGTTAAAACTTGTTAACATCCGAAAAATATTTAAGTATTAATGCATGTTAAAGGTTTCCAATCAAATTAGTTAAGTATTAATGCAGGTTAAAGGTGTTCAAATACCTGGATGTTTAGGAAAAAAATCACACGCTTTATCAGCTGATATCTTACCGAGAGACATCTATCGAGGATTGAATAAAGTTAAGAAATCTTACACACTGATAATTAATTGCAACAAATTATAATTAAATATGTTTTATTGATAATTTTTCTGTCAGTTTCAGGCTAAATTCTGTGATAATTTTGAATAATTGTTTCTTTCAAAAGATGGCGGTAAGTTGTTTCATTCATTTCATAATAGCTCCTTAAATATTAAAGACTGGACTTCAAATTTAAAAAAAAAAATAATTTGTAATAATAGCATTAACAGTTATACAAATAAATGAAATTAAAGTGAATTCATAACTTGCATTAACTTATTAATAATAAAAATATTATTCATGAATTTACAATAATCTCTAACGAGTCTCTCAAACAAATTCCTCGATGATAAACGATGATAAGAAGACAGCACGGGAAGTAAAATATAAAAGAAATAATTACGTGGTAATTTATGCAATCCATAATTTCACAATTCATATTTACTTCAGCTGATTGATCCTGGAAAAATTCTAATGTGATTGAGATGCATCAGTCATATTCCTGCACACGATCCCATGGAAGATAAGAATACGTGATGATGATGACGACGACGACGATGATGATGATATCGATATTGTCTTCAAGGTAATTGTATGCATGAAGTTTATCAATGGAAATATATCTCTTAACAACATTTTTTCTCTTGCAATGAAGTAAGATATTTTTGAATTTCCATTATTAAGGTTTTCTTAATTTATATCCAGAAAATCATTTGCATTATTGTAATACATACTCGTATTTACTTAATTATTAATTACTTAATTATTATTATTATTATAATTTTAATAATAATTATTATTAATTAATCAATAAATTATTATATATAAATTATTATTAATTAATTATATAATAATAATAATAATATTATTATTATTATTTCATTAATAATAATAATAATAATAATAATTTTTATTATAAGTCATACAAGAACACGATCATCCCTTTATTCTGTTGACAACAAACCAACAAACCAACTACAATAACACACCAACCACAACAACAACAATACAGTAATTATAATCATGTGCAGGCTATGACGTCAATCGCAATTGAAAGATGTTAAAACGGTGATGATAATGATAATGATGAGTCATAATTATTCGATATCAATATAGCAGCAACAAATAACATCAAATAACAACAAAATAACAACAAATAACAACAAGATGAGTAATATTATTACTGTATAATAACAACAACATGAATAATATTAATACTGTATAATAACAACAATATGAGTAATATTAATACTGTATAATAACAACAACATGAATAATATTAATACTGTATAAT
>MPNW01000020.1:0-16073 GCA_011800805.1 Hirudo medicinalis
ATGGACGGACGGACGGATGGATGGACGGACGGATGGATGGATGGATGGACGGACGGCGGATGGATGGATGGATGGATGGATGGACGGATGGACGGACGGACGGACGGACGGATGGATGGATGGATGGATGGATGGATGAGGTGATGATAATGTCAATAGGAGGATGCCTGGTAATTGCTTTTGTGACTTGATACAGTAATATTTACATTCAACATCATCAAGATAGAAAGAATGACTCGTGGGAAAAGATGATGATGGTAATGACGATGATGATAATGACGATGATGATAATGATGATGATGATAATGATGATGATGATGATAATGACGATGATGAGGCAATGGGAGGAGAAATGACGAAGTGAGTAGGAAGAGATAGGAAAGTGAAGAATGTGAGATCGTAACAGGATGTCCAACAGATTGATAATTGGACTACCAAGACCATGTTGCATCTTCAAGATTTTCGCAATGGATGGGTGGGTAGATTTGGGTAGATGTGGGTAGATTTGGGTGGATGTGGGTGGATATGGTTGGAACTGGGTTGATGTGGGGATCATAAAATATGTAAAGATGAACACAAATCCGTTTGACTGAATCCATTTTTAACGCATGACCAAGCAATGTTTCCACAAATTCATTTGAGACCCACACGAACAAAATGTAATCCTGGTCACACTTCATCAATTATTTTTAAACAAAGTGTCACAACCTGACATCCTCTCTCGTTTCCTCATCTCTCCAGCGTATCCACGAGGTGGTCTTGAACCTCAGGCGTGAGGCCTGATCAACGGTCAACTTTAGACATGGAGACAATCCAGATTCCAGTGAGATGGTAACCACTCGTGGGAAAACTCGTGGATGCACGATGCTCCTTCAACCAACCACCCATCAATCATTTCGATCCACTTTTAACCAATCAACCCTTTCGTTGTTTTAGTTTTCTATATTGTTTTAAAAGCCGGTATATGTGAGGTATATGTGAGGTATATGTGAGGTATATGTGAGGTATATGTGAGGTATATGTGAGGTATATGTGAGGTATATGTGAGATATATGTAAGATATACGTAAGAGCAGAGCATGTTGTCGAACTCTTCCTGTAGATTGTTAATATTTTTTTTATAATTTGTTAATATTCTTGTCGTTGCTATTGATAAGAGTTTTTGAACCACACAAGCCACACACGCCAATGCACTTCATGGCGCACGCTACACGTCGTCAACACATAATGTTAGAGGACTCCAATTGAGTCCATTAAGCCAAAAGCAACCAAAGTTTGCAACTCAAGCAACATTTTGCTTCACAATCCTCTTGATGGCCATTAGTTGTTACCACCATCACCATCATCAAAATCGTCGTCGTCATCATCATCTTCTTCTCCTTTTCAGAGCATCCACTCATTTACCCGTCCGTCCTTCCATCCTTCTTGAACTTCAAAGGTGTTGAACTACCAGGAAACAAGATCATGCTGGTAATGGAATAACTACAAAACTTCAAACCAGTCTGTGTAAACACTCTGGCTTTAACCTGGCCAAGTATCGAGCACATCCGGGTTCACTTGACCGTGAAAACGAAGCCACGATCCCTCCTAGGGGCGTGCTGCGGACAAGTACCATCAGTTTTCGTGAAGAACTTGCGAAATGTCTCACAAGAATGTTTGAGCGGAATGTGGCACGGAAAATATAATCGTAACGAGAAAATGGCAGAGAGGGCAGGGGTTAAAATTAAACAACCC
The DNA here is from genome assembly GCA_011800805.1 of Hirudo medicinalis. Lineage (NCBI taxonomy): Eukaryota > Metazoa > Annelida > Clitellata > Hirudinida > Hirudinidae > Hirudo > Hirudo medicinalis. The sequence continues at coordinate 1,734 of MPNW01000020.1, forward strand.
TTCGTGATGACATTGATTCGCGTATTTGACATTCCAATTCAATGCAGGTCAATCCCAAGCCGTAAATAAAAGCGCTTAATTAAAAACCATAAATCCACTCGACCTTCGAGGCAAAGGATTTGTCAATGCGAGCACAGCTTTCGTCAAACAATCATCAAGTTGAATTTCCTTGATGACGCAATGACCAAAACATGAGCGGCTTGTTTGTTGTGAGGCACTTCAACTCTTTTCAATCGTTTTCAATCATTTTCAATCTCTCGAGTAACCTTCATCAAAAGCCCATCGAAAAGATAAAAATAAGAGGACCGATACTTCTTTGTTTATTTGTCTTGACTAGAGATGGACAGAACGAACGAATGAATGAGCAATAGCCACGAACGACGAGGTTTGAAGGCTTGAAGCAGACTTAAAGCAATTACCTAACTGAAGTTCTTCTCACAATTACGACCCAAAAATTAATTATATTTTCGACCAAATCGCATCAACTCCAGCAACATTGTTTACATAGTTTATCTAGCTTTTATCAACTCAATGGAGTCGTTAAGACAGACAGAGAAGCAGACGGACGAGGACGAGGACAGATATTTGAAGGCATAAGAATTGACGGTAATCAAAAGTCATTGGCAATCGAAATCTCTGTTGTTATTACTGAACGCCCACGACAAACGGAAGTTGTTAATCTGTCTTTTTATGTTCATATCTGTACTAACAATGATGTGTACTAATAATAATCCGTACTAATAATAATCTGTACTAGTAATGATATGTACTACTACTAATAATAATAAACTGTCCTAATAATGAACTGTACTAATAATAAGCTGTACTAATAATGAACTGTACTAATAATAAACTGTACTAATAATAAACTGTCCTAATAATAAACTGTCCTAATAATAAACTGTACTAATAATAAACTGTACTAATAATAAACTGTACTAATAATAAACTGTACTAATAATAATAAACTGTCCTAATAATAAACTGTACTAATAATAAACTGTACTAATAATAAACTGTACTAATAATAAACTGTCCTAATAATAAACTATCCTAATAATAAACTGTCCTAATAATAAACTGTACTAATAATAAACTGTCCTAATAATAAACTGTACTATACTATTAATAAACTGTACTAATAATAACCTGTACTAATATTTATCTCTACTTAAATTTTCATCCTGTGTTTGTTTGAACCCTAATTAAATTTAGGCGAGAGAACATTTGTCGGATAAACAACTGAAAGTGAGGGGAATGAATAAAGGAACTCCAATTGTAAACAAGTCATTTGGATTTTTCATCAACTTCCTCGAACTCGACAAGACAGCATCAAGGACTGCAACAAGTACATAATATTGAATAAGTACGTGGTGCATATGTACAGAACATAATATTTAATAAGTACGTGGTACATATGTACAGAACATAATATTTAATAAGTATGTAGTACATATGCATAGTATATACATAATATTGAATAAGTACGCAGTACATATGCAGAGTACATAATATTTAATAAGTACGTGGTACATATGTACAGGTGTAAAATGTACTTCAAAAGTGGTCAGCATGGCGGTGCAAGCAAAGGTAATAACAGATTTAAGTCGTTCTTAAATGCATTCGACAACTGACCCAGCATTACAAACTCGTGGTTACCTTATGAAGACTTTACAATATCACAGCTTGGCGCTAATCATCTCAGTTAAGTAACGGACCAACGCAGTATTTACCCGGGTGGAAGACCCGATGCAGTATGTTGGTGGAGGGCCGCAAGCCTCCGAGCCGGTCCTGTTGCCCCCTCCCCATTGACAAGCCAAAAAAAGAGGTTCGTTTTGTTGGCAATCGACGAACGATTATGCTGAAATACAGTTTTGTGATTTTTTCTCGTGCTCAACAAGAGGATCAAAATGTTTGCTATCACATAAAAGTTCATTCGTTCGAGAGTTAATGTTATCAACGACATTAATACTTGGAATTTTTCAATTCTTTCATGCATAATTTAATAATAATAATAACAATAATAACAACAATAACAATAATAATAATAATAATAATAACAATAATAATAACAACAACAATAATAATAATAATAATAATAATAATAATAATAATTTAGCTTTATTAATTTGGACAACCCAGCTTTACTTCCTCATACCACATGTAAAAATGTCATGATAGCTTCAATGTGGTGATGATGATGATGATGATGATGATGATGACGACGACGACGATGATGATGATGATGATGTGTTTATAGTTTTTTAACGTTAACTGTAGTAATATCTGAGTAACATTTACACTAGTAGCACCCGTGGTTATTAATAAAAATAATAATGTAATAATAATAATAATAATATTAATAATAATAACTACGCACTACAATAATGTTATATAATAAGTGAACTGTTAGATTATTCAGGTTATTGCATCCAGTTCACCATTGTTCTAAAGCCTAAAATCTTCTGTTGCGATCAAATGAAAGAACATCATCATTTTCATTCTTAAAACCGCCATCTTGTTTCATTGGAATTACAAATAAATCATGAATAAACAATAAAAATAAACAAATAAATAAAGAATAGTTATCAGCCTAAGAAGAGTTTCCAAAATTTGGGTCCATTGTGACGAGATCAGTAAAGCGTTACAAGGATCTACGTAAAAGCTTGTTTTGGCCTCAATAATGGAGTCGAGTGGAGATGCTGAGGAGAGGAGGGTAAGGACGAGTGAGATAGTGAGGAGGTGAGGGTATCACAAAGCGAAACTTAAGCAAAGGATAAGAACACATTGTAATCATCACAAGGACGAAATGTTTTTAGAATCAAAACAACAACAACAATAACAAACGTCAGCAACACCGTAATAATAATGATAATAATAATCACCATCATCATAACAGCAACAACAACAACAATAATAATAACAACACCGGCAACAATAACAATAACAACAACAACAATAATAATAATAAACGTAACCACGGTAAACAATTCTTAAAGAATATGTTTCCAGGTTTTCAAATGCCAACTTGAACGACAAGAAATTAGTCACAAGTAAATTCCAATGATAAGGCCCTTGTTTTAATATGTTAATTGTTAATTATGTTAATTAGTCATCGAAGGACGTGTCCACTTAATTGGCTGACCCCAAAAGGGCTCATTTGAATATTCGTATAAACCTCCCAGCTTGTAAAAATCAAGGAGCATCTCCTTTCCATTATACATGCCAGTGGTGACACAAACCGACGCTCGGTGTTCAAATCCTGGCGCGGGAAATTGCTTGGATGCATCCTTACATTTACCATGTAGGTGACATTTTTCGTGACACTCTGTTGACATTACAATGCTCTGTTGACAGTGGCGGTTTAATTCCATATCCGAGGATTGTTTACATCCTCTAACGTTGAAATTTGCGAGTAACATCACCTCTGTAATAATAACATTATTATTATCAATATGATTATTATTGTTATTTTATTTCTGTTCTTATTATTGGTTTTGTTTACACGTTCCACTCGTGTGCTTTAATATTAATTTTCCAAGTCCAGAGAAGATGGCAGGGTTTTCAGACCGTGTTGAATAAATCCTGAGATGACCTTTCGACCTTTGGTCACATGAATGGCGAATGAATAGCTTTAATTAGGCTGAATATTACTGCTTCAATAGAAGCTTATTAAAGCCACTCCATAGAGTTGAATGGTTTTGCTCAACGTCCTATGATCCATTGACACGTCACTCGACCAATCACATGACGAAGTCAGATAATGCTTGGAATCCCAAAAATGTATTTTGTCTAAAGACTGCAATATTTAGAAAGGTTCTTTTTTGTTGCGGGTTGTTGAGGACGTGTTGCGTAACCAGATGTCAACACTTGTCAAAGAGTTTACAAAAGTCAGTGTTATGATAGTTTAGTTGGATAACCATCGCCAAAAAGAAGATACGTCCAATATCAACAAACGAAGATGCTAATGAACTCTGGAGCGTTAATAGATGCAATTCTCATGTGTGACATCATTAATAATCACAGATAAAAAGGTCATGGATGTATTGCGCAATCAACTCAGATCGATCGACTTTGATGATATTTTTTTAACGCTTTAGTCAACGAGGCCGTGGCTTCGAGACCCACTATTAGACAGTGTCTTCCTGCTAGTAAAACTGCCCAGTTGCGTAAGAGAAGCTCAAACCGCCAATAAAGATGGCTTGGTTATATTGCTGCTGATAAGCTCAGCATCTTATCTCCAGAACTACGGACGACTTTTCAGAAGATTTCCTTGAAGAGTCGGCGTCGGAAAGTTTGTCAGAGGTAAGTTCATGTGGCTGTTTGTCGAAGGCAAATGCTTGAAATTCAAATGAATTTAATGTTGTCTTAAAAAATCTCAAGGTGCTAGTTGTTAACTTGTAAGCACCTCGCGAGTAGATTTTGATCAAGTTATATTTCAAGTTACTAAGAAGTTCTAAGTACTATCGATCTCGTGCTTATCACACAGACTAATAATGCTCTTTGTTAAAATTCCCCCATTGAAAAGCAGCCATGCATGGTTTAATTACGAGAATATGAAACTTTAATAATAAGTGTTGGGCAGTTTGTAATGAAACCACTCGTCAATAGCCATTCTTCACGCCTTATTGGATAGCCAAAGATTTGGCACGATGTTTGAGATTAGCTAAAATGCTCTATAAACATCTTTAAGACTTGCCCTAGGTCATTCATTCTTAACAATAGGATACCTGTCGACAGGGTCTCGTGTTGCAAGTCTTTCTATACTTGATTTTGTACGAATCCGCCTTCATCATGAGCATCATTAAGTTTTATAGGCGCTCATCTTAGTGAGGCGAGTGTTTCAGTCGACCGTAGGAAAATTCCAAGACATGTTTGAATGTTTTATCGTTGTTTGTATCTTTTGTTCTTATTTTTAACCTGCTACTTAGTTTCGAGATTGCTCGTCTCGTTGACCTTGATTATACGAGCCTGTTTTTTTCCATTCCTGAAATCGGTTTTCAAAATTCTGTGCCATTTTTTGTCCACCAACTTGTAAACAAATTTCGTTGCCAGTTGTGCCAGCGGTAATCGCACCTCGGTCATGATAGTAGTAGTGGTCGTAGTGGCATTCCCGCCAAATGGCTTCTTTATCAATGAAGCTGTAGTGTAATTATACACTGGCGAACTTTGACCCAAATCGGTCAACCAACGAGAGGCTAGAGAATTCTAAACAACTCCGCCCATCTCTTGCCAATCACAGGCAGTCTAGACTTTAGCTCAATGCCTATTCGCTTTTCGCGGCAGACCGCAGTACAAACTACTACGTTTACATCCGAGAGGTTATATAATCCAAACTTATTTAACCGGACGCGACGAGTCGCTAACGTTTGGAGCGTCGAAACTTTGGTAGCCGGGCGAGTGAAGTCATTGTGATTAAATGTCATTTCAAACAACTTGTTCTACATCGAATGTTGTACGTCGTTTCCATGTAATGAACTTGCGGATTGATTCGTTGGAGTCTAAAAATAGTTCCTCTACTTATTGCTTGTGAACAGGGACGTCTGGTGCTTAATAGTTGGTATGTTGGCTCTTGTAATGAGCTTCGAATTTCTTAAATAATATTTGCCGGCTCGCACAAAGTCGTGGATTTAATATTTTTTTCAATCGTCCGCGGCGTTCCATCGAGAAAGTGGGTCGTTAGTTTGTTTTAATCGGTTAATTTAGGATGCGTTTTCGGCTTTGTTGCAGCGCAGTTGCGAAACACGAGCCATGTGGTCGACATGTGTAATGTTAAATATGTCTGAGAAAATCGGAGGTTATCGTGGCTAGGTACTCGTCTGTTCTTAATATCGTCGGACTATTTCAATGTTATTCGTAGATATTTTGCTATTTCGATTTTAATTCGTCGATCGGCAAAAGAACTATTTAAATTGCGTAATTCGGCCGGTCAGGTTTCGTTAGACTTGTATTGCGCCATCGAAGGCAATCGAGATTTTCGTGAAAACCTCGACAAAGATGACATGAAATAATTTTTTGTTTTTTATCACTTACAGAATTAACTTCCTACAAGAGTAACTTTTTACGCAACATATTCATAATCATCGAAAATGTTCTTCCAAGATATGCCAGACATGTATAACGACGAGTTATTCGGCGAGCTGGATCCACTTAGCGATGTGCTCGGACCCACTACACCATGGCAAACCTTCACACAGTCTCAGTTGGACAGTGGAAGTTGTAACGAATGTGGAAAATCCTACCAAGACCCCACCAGGAGTGGATGCAACCCACTTTTATCATTAGCCAGCAATCCTTCTGAGATGAAGTTGAAAACCCCTTCAGGAGTTGTCTGCTCATCGTGTGACCTGAGGGATATGTTCGAACCCTACATAAACATAAATGAACAAGACTGGAAGAAGGGCACGGTCATCATCAACGTCTCGGAGGTACTACCAATAAAAGAAGAAAAGTTTGATCCAGAGGAGGAGGATAATCTACTGACTGATACAAGTGGGTTGATGATTGGTGATTGTTGATTGATTACACGATGATGGTTGGTATCTGTGGACATGTGAGCTGCTTTTGAGTGCATGGATTTTAGTCATTAGGTGCTCATTGTGCCATGTTTTGATATACTTGCTGCCATTGATTCTATCTACATGTATATCTTTTGTGACACTATCTTGTTAGTTCTGGATGTGTAACATGGAATCCATGATATTTTGAAACTGATTGGCCAGATTACTTACTGGCAAGACCTTACTGACTGGCCCAAATTAAGGTTGACTATTCATCAATATTCATTAGATCTTAGTTGTGGAGTCATACTCATGACTTTTGAATTATTGAGGGGAGCATGACTGGTTTTACATGGAAAAATGACTTTGTTCATGAGTCACTGCACATGGTTGGTCATCCCAAATCAGCTAATGTTAATGAGCTTATTAAAACATTTGCTGGATAATTTCCAGAAATATGCATGGATTTGTAAATAAATTATAGTCTTGAGCAACAATATTATAATTTGTCAATATTTATAAACATTCAAATGAGACACATTTGAGTAATCAAATGCTCGATATTCATCTACTGGGGTTATATAAATATCGAGTCTCCAGTCGGAGTGCAATCAAAACTTCACTGTAGTGGGGAAAGCCTGGCTGCTACTGCTTGCAGACCTAATTAGCATACCTGGACCAAAGTGTAATTAGCGGCCCTCAAAGTCGGCTTGTCGTGAGATGTTGGAGCTGGCAACACTGAGCCCACTTTGAGGCCCTAAAAATCCTTTAGTCAAACTGATCACTTTTCCCACGGATGGAGTTAATCCATCGACGCAATCAAAGGAATGCTCCGGTGTTTGTTCAAAGCTTTAGTGGCTTTGTGTCTTGCGTTCGTGTGCAAACTCGAACGGCTTCTACGCATGTGAATTGTTGCGGTGAATCGCGGAACTCATCGATAGATTTCGTTCGAGTTTTATGCGTACAAAACATCCATCCAGACAAAACCTTTAGGCGCGGCGACTCGTCCTTTTGAGCTGCCATCCTAGGTATGCAAAAGTGTTGAGCTTTGATTGTAGTTGTCACTGCGATGGTCTGGTAAGTGATATTCCATCATTTATCTCGAGAGGCTTTAGCAGCCGAGGGTAAGGTTTACTAACCTTTTTGACCTTCGTAATGGCAAGCTCGTGTCTCTTCAAAGGCAGTAAACCACTGCATTGATCGTGGATCTGGTATCAATGGAGCATTTCAAGCGAATTACTTTTCAATTACAAAACAAACACCGGAATCGAGCGTTCATGACGACATTGAGCGAGCTGGGTTTAATTAATTTTCATTCGCCAGATGGCGGCGCACGGCCGTCTGATTTCACGTCAGTCGTTAGGTGGCCTTTGCGTCACGACATGGCAGGTTGACGCAAGTCAAAAAAAGTGAAATCTTGAGTGGGAGTTGAACCTCAAAGTGCTTCGTCTTCAGTCGCAAATGATGATTAAGAAGCACGTTAAGTTAACTTGAAATACTTGAAAACGAAAGCATGCATGAGTGTGTACTTCATCGCTGCTCAAAGAAATGAATGGGACACCATGCGAATTCTTGGAAGCACGTTTAAAGCCTCTGAATCGAATTAAGGGCGATGATTCGTTGTCAGGATTGTAGCGAACGGACTACAATGTCGGACCGGAAAACGGCAAGGTCGAGGGTTTCTGAGTGCAGGAAGCAGAATGTCTAAAATGTAGTAGAATATCGAGTTTCCACAGAGTCATTTTCGACGCGTCGATTGGCATCGCAAACATCTTGTTGTGTATTTCTGTTGCTGTTTGTGTAATCCGATCGTCGTTTTGAGCGTGCATGAAACCGGAGACGATGTACGTGCGTGTGAATTGTGTATATGTCTATTGCATTTCATTGTTTAAACAAAGGTGTGACTTTTTACATCCACAGTTTGGAACGAGGTCATGATCAAGAAAGAGAAACGAAGCGATTACGGTTCTGACAGCAACTTCTCGGACCTGAATGAAATTAGTGATGGTTAGTAATAAAAGGACATCTTATTAACAAGCTGTACTTTGAAGGCATTATGTTGTCTTTAAGTACTTGGACGCTGGTAGCTCATTCTCAATTAAAGTACTCTTGAACGTTTTGACAATTCGATGTTTTTTTCTCGCAGATTTTTCCGACTTTCTGTACAGCGACGACCATACGGGATCGATGTTTTCAGACATGTTTAAAAGCGAAGGTAAATTTTGTAACGATTATTTTATTGAAAATTCATTAAAACTCGTCGATGTTAACCGGTTCGTTTTTCAATCAGATTCGGTCGACGATGAAGACAAAATGATCGACGTGGTCTCCATCGACTACAACGAAGTGCTTCCCGGTTGTTCTAGTCACTCGGCCCAAGTGGCCGAGATGCACAACTACAGCACCCCAGCACATCTCTGCTCTCATCAAACGCCCCTCGGATTTAGAAACCTCAACAGGAGAGACAACAATATCAGATCCCAGAAAAGGACGCACCTAGAAATCCAGGAAGAAGAAGAAGACAATTGGACTCCCAGCTCTTCGGACAGCGAGGACAAAGTCGAAGAAGAATGTCACATGTTGTCGTCGACGAGGATCGTCAAAAGGCGGGTTGTGTCCGACGCATCCTCTCCCGCGAGGCAATCTCACAGGAGAGGCAGGAGACCTCTGCCCACGAATGTTGGCAAGAGAAAAAGAGACAACTCTGAGGAGAGGGACTACGTTCCGGAGCAGAAGAGGCGGAAGGAATTCGACGACGAGAAAAGAGAGCAGCACAACGTCCTGGAGAGGATAAGGAGGTGCGAGATGTCGCGCCTCATCCAGCAGCTCAGAATGCAAATTCCTTCCCTCAGGGACAACAAAAAACACTCCAAGGTCGTCATTCTCGATGCCGCGTCCGCCTTCGCCCGGAGCGAGTGGAGAGAACTCGAGCCGCTGATCAACAAGGAGAAGCAGTTGGACGCTTGCATCGCGAAGTTAAAGAGGGTCTTGGGCCACGAGCCCAGCAATTAGTCGGTCTGTCTTTGATTTTAGCAGCCTGTACAGTTTCCTTTGTTTCCTTGTAAAATTATGAGCATTGTATTTTGTTTGCTGGTGATGATGATGACGATGATGATGGTGATGATGATGATGATGATGATGATGAGCTCTAGTTGGCATGCTGCCTAGCGTGTAGTCATTCATCTTAAGTGCACAACCACCTTCATGACGAAGTGGGGTTATTTCTAATAAAGTGTAAAATATAAATTCATTTATTACTGATGTGGTCAAACTCCATTGTCTGCACTCATTATTGTCCTATCGTAGGGAGCATTGTGCGAGTAGGTAATTCGCTCTCAAAATTACAGGAGCTCAGAAATTCGGACGTGGAGAAACCATCGTACATAATTTTACTTCTTCCCGTGTTGCTCAAAGTTATTTTTAATTTTCCACTCTAGGCAATCCATCTTTATCGTTGTTTGTCTGTCTGTCTGACTGACTGTCCGTCTGTTCGGCCATGGATCGAACGGCTCGTCGATTCGTTCGTCGATCCCCATGTTTTGTCTTTTGTAAACGTTTGCGTGCACGGTCTTCGCACAAATTTTGAACCCGTCGGTTGCATCACGTACCCCTCCTTCCAGTATTATTGGATTTATGGATGCATCGTGAGGATGATGATGATGATGATGATTGTCGTGGTGCGGAGAAGGCTGGCTGCCATGGAGTTCCCCCCCCCCTCCCCCAAAAAATTTAAAACTCAAATCTTGGACATTGTTAATATCGTATTGGTTATTATTTATTCTTTGTGTCCGACGTCTTTGTAACCTTGCGTGTGACGTAGAGGAGGTGCGTTTTTAGTTGATGTGCCTTGTGTGTGCTAATGGCAAATTTCTTTCTCGCATCTCTTTTAAATTTGTTTATCATTATTTATTATTATTATTATTATTTATTATTACTATTATTATTAATGTTGTTTATTTTAAATCTTTTATAATTCTTGTTTTAAAATCTGTAAAAATTGCGTGCAGACACTTGGTCATGAATACTTACGACACTTTTTAGCAGATTTAAATGGCAGCTGTCAGATTTAACAGTTTGTGAATTGACTCGAACGTGCCTATGAACGGACTCGTCTAGGTCTTCTTGCGTGACTGCCCCCTGTCTCTAGGTCTGTGTTTGTATGTTTGCGAGTACCTGTGACAGCGCCCTTACCCTTTGCCCGTTTTACCCTTCGTCCCGGCGTGCGGACGTCTCGAAATGCCTGCTGATTTCCTTCCTTACAGTCTCCGAAATGTTTTATTTTACGTTTTGAAGACGATTTTTAGGATAAATTTGAAGCGTCGTCGTTTTGTGTGCATCTAATTATTCCACTCTTAGGGAATGCCTGACGACCCTCACCAACTTCTTGTCCCTTCCTCTGCTTTTACATTCAATTCGTGAATTGAAGAACGAACGCCTAAGATCACTGAGAGTTTTTTTTAAATTTCATTTTTCATCTTATCCTCTGTTTTTTAGGTTTTTATTTTTCTGGTATTTTTTTTTTCTTTTTTTTTTTTTTAGAGAAATTCATGCTTATAAATCGAGAATGACCTTTGTTGGCTACATGGCAGCATTATGAATATATAATATAATATGTCTTACATATTATTCACATTTCTGTCTCCGTTTTTTGCCAATACGTCTCTAACTAACGTAGAGAATCTAACGATCAATTTTGCCCTAAAATCTTCAGATCGCAGCTCCGAGCACCCAGCAGACTCATTCGACTCCGTGTAAATAATTCTCTTTTTTGACTATTCTTTCATTCTGACGACTAACTAACGTTTCCTTCGTGTTCGTTCAATCATTCATCCATGGTGGTTTAACACGATCATGAAGTGCTTATATATTAGGAAATGTTGTGAATAAAGTAATGGACGTAATCAGCATTTTGTTTTGTTTTTTTTGGAGGGGGTGTTTCCGTACGAGGGTGAGGAAGAAGAGAAGGATGTAGAACTTTTGTGGAACCATCCAATGATTTGGCGTCTCGAATTGGGTTTTTTAGGCGAATTTGTTAGGTGGTTCGCTAACGACGAAATAGCGTAATGGCTTATCAATAGCTAAGATATATAAGAAGGGTTAGGGTATGGATATATAAGATATATATCTTAAGGTATATATATAATTCTATTCGGGCGGTAATGTGTCAAATATGGTGCTCGACAAATTCTTACCTAGTTTCAACGAAGAGAACAGAATTTTTATGAAGTTATGCGATGTGAGCCCGTCGCAGAATGACTGTCAAATATCTTATTGCTATTAGCAAGCGCTAAAATAACATGCTTTTGTTTAGAACCTCGTCTTCTTGAATGACTCAACCTCACTTGTGGTTTGACCGGTCCTAAGGAATTATGAAATTTTAATTAAAGCTCCGGGAGTAAAGATCATTTAAAGTATTCAAGCAAGCCGTCTCGAAAATGATAAAGATAGATTCATAAAAGAAGCTTATCAGATAAATTACTAACTGAAAGGACCAGCGCCGGAACTCAGGTGGGGCCCTAATTGGTGGAGGCCCCTGTGGACATTCCGACCATGCCTATATCCAGCACTGGAAATAATGCTCTTTTGATATATGGAAACCCTTCTATTGCCGCATTTTAAAATTTCGAACCGGGACAATAAAGGGTCAATGTTAGCATAAAATCTTCGCGATGAGATTAAATTCCTTTGTTGTTTGATAAGCAAACTAATAGATAGTCGCATCTGTCAATATTAGATTAGAAAATTCCTGTTGATTATCTGTTTACAATGCAAATTTTATCTTAAGATTATGTAATATATTATTTTTATACAGTGCTGTTACATTGCAATACAAACAATTGCCTTTCCAAAAATATTTTAAAATATTTATGCTGCAATAGAGTGGTATAAAATATCAACATGAAATATTAACCTTTCAAATTTAATTGAAATACGTTAGAGTTTTATGGTCGCTTTCTGTTGAACCTCATTGTCTCATTGTGAGAGTATTTCGTTTGCCGCCTTGTGTTTCAATACGATCTTACAGCACGAGGAAAATGAAGGAAGGAGAAGAAGTGGTAGGGCTTGCACGCTTGACAGCCTTTATTTTTATTAGTGCTCCTGCTTTTTCCATGTTTCAAATGCTATCAAGTATTTTTGCTAACGACTGGATGTGTGCGTGCGGCGAAGTGCGCAAGGAAATGGAAGCGAATTAGTAGTTTTAGTTACTAGAATTTAGTTCTTAAATATTTTTTGGTCTGGCTTTGCAAAATTGTCTTGCCTATTACAGTACAGACATCCAGAAGGCTATCCGTCCGATTCTGGTGAGCTTTACGTTAAATGTTGGCCTTTTAAGATGTTTAGCTAAAAGTAGTTGAAAATTAATTTTGAATTATTGTTTGTTTTGTGTTTTTGTGTATAGATTGTTACATAATAATCTCTGAGTCAGCCGAGATTTTCCACTTTTCCTTAGCAGACAGTTTATTAAAAATTTTGTTACCCCAGATTATGCTAGAAATTTTGGTGCACTTCACTGCTGGAGTTGAAATGATAGAATAGCAACACGAGAATCAAAATCATTGCACATCCTAATTTGATGTTATTTCTTACATTCAGATGATCCACGCAGCAGACTTAATGACAGATATGAAGATAGACGCAATGTCGACAGGGACCGTTACAGAGGGGCCAACTATGCCGCAGATGCGCCACAGGAGGGCATTTGGCGTAGGCCCGGAGCAGATGGAGACTATGGATGCCGTGGTGATGATAGGAAACGCTATTCCGCAGAACTCAGAGACCGTGATGGAGCTTCGACCGATTGTCAAGAAGATGAGCCTGTCAGCAGGGGCGATGGCCATGGGAGAAGTGGGAAGGGCTACAGAGGGTATGGGTCTAATCAAAGAGGTGATAACAGAAAGTTTAGAGATGACAGAAATTGTGATAGAGAAGAAGGCAAATATGAGAGCAGTGGCCACAATGATTATGACGACAGTTCCAGTTGTGGGAATTATGGCAGGGAAAGTTACCAATCCGAGAATTATAGTCGAGGGGGCAAATCGGACGACAGACATCACAGTCGGAAAGGAAGCTACCAGAACGAGCACGACGATCGGACCGTTTGGGATGGTTACAGTGAAAGGCGCTCTGATGACAGGGATAACTACGGATCTGAGGATTATGGAGATGGCTACGACAGAGGACAACAAAACTGGAAGTCAAGAGATGAGCCTTACAGCGAAACAAAATACGAACGTAGTGACGAGGGTCTTGGAGGAGGATTTGGTGGAAGACCTGGCAGGGGTGGTGGTAGGGGTAGGATGATTCGAGGCTCGAACACCAATGAAGATGAAGGCCAGAGGTAAGTCGAGTAATCTTTGTAAGAATAATTAAGTATTCGATCTGCATAGCATGTTTGTTTTAACATTTGCATATTATTATTATTATTATTCTTGGCATGGGCTGCAGAGACAGCCCATTGTTATGCCTGGCATTCTACAATTTATGCTGTTGTTGTCTTTGCATGGATTTGTTTTCCCTTTTCAGATACGGAGGATTTGGCAGCAACAGGGACAGTAAGTATGATGTTGTTGTTGTCGTTCCATTTACTTGAACTTTTCCAAAATTACTTTTTATTAGCAAGGGGATGTTTCAAGTGTGGCGGACCTCACCTGGCCAGAGATTGCACAGAGGCCTCCAATGAAGGTACTGGATATTCCAACGAGAACAGGGACAGTGAGTATGACATTATTATTATTATTATTATTATTATTATTATTATTGTTGTTGTTGTTGTTGTTGTTTATTATTATTATTACTATTATTCCTCATTACAGAAACATTTTTAAATTTGTTGAAATTA
>MPNW01000020.1:16862-52161 GCA_011800805.1 Hirudo medicinalis
CTGGATATTCCAACGAGAACAGGGACAGTGAGTATGACATTATTATTATTATTATTATTATTATTTATTTATTATTTATTGTTGTTGTTGTTGTTGTTGTTGTTATTATTATTATTACTATTATTCCTCATTACAGAAACATTTTTAAATTTGTTGAAATTACTTTTTATTAGCAAGGGGATGTTTCAAGTGTGGCGGACCTCACCTGGCCAGAGATTGCACAGAGGCTTCCAATGAAGGTGCTGGATATTCCAACGAGAACAGAGACAGTGAGTATGACATTATTATTGTTGTTATTATTATTATTATTATTATTCCTTGTTACATTTTTTAAATTTGTTGAAATTACTTTTTATTAGCAAGGGGATGTTTCAAGTGTGGTGGACCTCACCTGGCCAGAGATTGCACAGAGGCCTCCAATGAAGGTGCTGGATATCCCAACGAGAACAAAAGAAAGCCTGTGACCTACATCCCAGAAGACTTGGCCGACGATGAGGACAGGATGTTCTCCAGCATCAGCAAGGGCATCAACTTCGACAAGTACGAGAACATACCCGTGGAGGTTACAGGCACTGATCCCCCAAAGCCGATTAACAGGTGATTTGAGTGAGGGATGATTAAGTTGGACTTTTGGAATTTCTTTGTGTGTTTTAATATGGGATTCAGAGTTTTTTTAATGGATAAGGATTGAGTTTGAGTTAGTCATTTGGCATTGCTTTGACTTTCAGCTTTGAAGAGTGTGACATAGATGAACAACTCAAGAAGAATGTCAGGAAAGCAAAATATGACAACCCAACTCCAATACAGAAATGGGCAATCCCCATTGTTCTCAAAGGTCGAGACCTCATGGGATGCGCTCAGACAGGATCGGGCAAAACGGTATGATCGGTCGGCTTTATTGCAGCCATCGCAGCCTGCAAGTTTAAATGTGACCTTATTCCACTAGGCTGGTTTTTTGCTGCCCGTTTTGACTGGGATTCTTAGAGATGGACCAAAAGAAAGTTCTTTGGGACCATCTCCTGTGGCTTTGGTCGTGGGGCCAACTCGTGAATTGGTGACGCAAATCTATGAGGAGAGCAGGAAGTTCAGCACTGGCACGCACATCAAGTCGGTCGTCATCTACGGGGGAGTGAGCGTAGCCCACCAAATCAGCAAGGTCAGCCACGGGGCCGACATCGTCATTGCCACGGTCGGGAGACTTCTGGACTTCGTGCGCCGAGGAATAGTAAGCGAGGACGTTATCAGTCGGAACCTTAAGGATCGTTTGTTGATGTTTTTACATTTGCAATATTTACCCGTGCATTCAGAATGTTATTGCTTTCTTAATGTAGATGCTGCTTTAATGAGTAATCAAAGAACTGCAAATCATAAGCAATCCAATTGAAACAAATAAAGGGAAGACATTGGTTGATTCCTTACTTTTGATGTGCATCGTCGATTCTAGATCAGTCTCGGCCGAGTGAGGTATCTGATACTGGACGAAGCAGACAGAATGCTCGACCTGGGTTTCAAGGACGACATTCTGAGCCTGTGCTTCGACTTCGACATGCCGAGAAACGAAGACCGTCAGACTCTGCTCTTCAGTGCCACATTCCCGGAGGACATCCAGCAGATAGCTGCGACCCTCCTCAACGACTACATGTTCATAGCCGTCGGCAGGGTCGGCGGTGCCAACAAAGACATCGATCAGAGGTTGGAGCTCGTCCCCCTGAATACAAAGAAGGAAAGGCTCATAGAAATTTTGCAATCACAACGTGAGTGATTGTCGACGTAGAAATTCTATCGAGATGACTTTTCGAAATAATTTATTGTTGAATTAATTGCTCGAAATGTTTGTTCATTACTGTGATGGAGTGAAAACAAACAAACAAATTCAGAGGTCATGACCCCATAAGTTCGCTTCTCTCCCTCTCTCTAGCTGAAGAAACAAAGACTATTGTTTTTGTCGAAAAGAAGGTCATGTCCGATTTCTTGGCGATCGTGCTCTGTCAGAATGGTCTCAAGTCCACAAGCATCCACGGGTGAGTGGGGGACCCGGATCCAAGGCCGGCATATTTTCACGATGAATAGTGTTTTTCAAGTTGTTTGTCATTTTGTTCGATTATTAAAAATAAATATGAAATTTAGAGATCGTGAGCAGAGGGAAAGAGAGGAAGCTCTGAAGACATTGAAGAGCGGAGAAACCCCGATAATTGTGGCTACTTCGGTCGCGGCCAGGGGTCTGGACATCCCTGGGATTGGTCACGTTATCAACTACGACTTGCCCAAGACCGTCGACGAGTACGTGCATAGGATCGGACGTACCGGGAGGTGCGGACACGTCGGAAAGGCCACCAGTTTCTACGACCCTGCTGGCGACTCTCCTTTGGCACAGGGTCTGCAGACCATCCTTGTTGAGGTGAACATGACAAGCTGCTAAATGATGGCACAATATAATTGGCTGATTAAGTAATTACTAGTTTTGCATGAATTATTATTTGGTTTTAAATAAATATGTGCTTTTTAATGTGCACCCAAAATAATCTAGCCAAACTCGTCCTCCTCTATCCCATCCTTACCGGCTCTGAATGGCTGATGCAACTGCCCTGGTTGCCTATACACTTTTGCATCATCTTTAAAATCTCATCAACCTATCCCACTCCAGCCACATCCAACCCTCCCTATCTCGACCATCTCGTTCACCACCGCCAAGTCCCCGACCACCTTCGTTCATTCATCTACACCAACCAGTCCGTAGACCATTCACCGGGCTTCTCCTATGTATGCCTCCCCTACCGTCTGGAATGACCTTCCCCCCATCATTCGGTTCAACCCACAATTGATCTTTTCAGTTGAAGTCAGTTGAAGACCCATCTATTCAAGACGGCATTATACTGAGAACTAGGCCTTATTAATGAATTATTATTATTATTATTATTATTGTTATTATATGGGCAGCTGAAGAAAATTGAATGATGTGTAGTCCTACTCCTAGTTACCTGGTTACATGGTTTTCAATATCTAATGTTTTTTGTGAGTTAAAATGGCCTTTCCCATTTCTTTCAGGCACAACAAGAAGTGCCGAGTTGGTTGCAGGATTTCTGTCGTTCGACTTCGAGTCACATGCCGATCGACGAGACCAGCGACGTCAGATACCGCGGCTCCAGGGAAAGGGGGTACCGCGGGAGTGGCCGACTCGGCGAGCCGGGCGGGACGGAGGACCAGTACGGGTACGGTCAGGGCAGTGAATCCAGTGTTGACAATTGGAAATGATTTGTTTGTCATGTTTGGGCAGCATTTGACAGATTTTGGTCGTAGGCTGTGCCGACACATTCCATTGCTGCACGGCCATGGAATTCTTATTTCTTTATGGTATTGTTTTGGCCACTTGAATCTCCTTATGTAAGCTTGTATGAGTGTAATGGCAGTTTTGTTTCATTGGTTACTATTGGCTCACATGAAGTGTCGGACAGGTTCCTTTTATTGTTTTGCCGACAGTGCAGCGTTCATGACATTCTTGAAATGTGGCACTTGTGATTATCTTCTGGCTTACATTACTTTTGAAAAATATTAGGTAAGTTGGCTTAGTTTGCGCTTAATTTAAAGGTTTGACTTTGTTGATTTAAATGTGACAGCTAAAACATTGTGGTAGGCAGGAATTATTTGAGGTATGCGGCATCCACTAGCAATTAGTAGCAATGAGTACTCCTGTTGTACGGGTAAAGTTATGGTCTCTTGCATCTAGCATCTAAAGTCTGAATCGTTCGATTGAAACCCGCGTTGGGGTGGGTCGGTGTCCACGTCAGCTGCGCCAGAATACTTCCGAGATGGCGGAGGTTGATCTTCCGACCAGATCCTCACCCTACTGTTATATATTTTCGGTTTGGTTGTCCTCGTAAGTGGTTACTTGTTATATTTGAAAAAGTTAAGTAATTACCGAATAATTTTGAGACTTTATTACTTTTTACATAAATTGGTGTTTATTGGCGTAATTGAAAGTCATTAAATAGTATTACATTCACGACATTCCTAGTTTTTTATTGCTCTTATTGGTGGCTAAGTTTAGTTGTTGCATGCATCAGCCGGCTTAGAACGATTATCACAGTTTTTATTAAATCATATCATCAGAAAGTAACCTGCGCTAAATTAAAACTTTTACCTGTACAAAATATCAAAGTTTATCGCAAGTTTACTACAAATATCTCATAAAAGTTAGCCAAAAAAGATATGTCTACCCGGCGAAGAACTCAGACACGCAGCGAAACTAAATTGAGTTACATTCAAGTTACAAAAATGTTCACACCACCAGATATAGAATGCCTTAAATGTGGTAATTTGTGTCAACTCCCATACCAAGAATTTTGCGTCGACTGTCTTGCTTCTTTCATGGTTTCAGTTCCAAAACGTCCAAGCGAGGTGGAGTGTTGGAAGTTTGAGGATGTCGTAAATTATCTATTTACGAAAGAAGAGTATTCGGAGTATTCAGTAGGCGCTATAAACCGTACTCATCATTTTGAATCAACTTCAATCTGTAATCCTTGTAAAAGTGATGGGCCAGATAACCTCAAGTCTGATTCGGAGAAATCTTTGTCAAGCGTGTCCAAATCCAGTAAGAAATCTCATCTATTCACTTTGTCAGCATCTTCCCAAGTTTGCCAATTTTTGTTATACTAATTGGTCAACTCTGGATTGATTTTGTGTTTGCATTAATTTCTGCTTAAATGTCTTATGCTGTTATATTTTGTGGTCTTGAAGTTCTGTTGAACATACGTCACTCTAATCAAACTCTGTATCGTTATCTGTGAATGACACGTATTTTTCAGAACGTAAACTTTGCGAGACCTCAGATGAATTGGATGTTTCTGACGATGAATCTCAGAGTAAGAATTCCCCTTTTCTTCTATTTATCCGTGAAAGAGATGAAAAATTTGTTATGTACTGGATTTTCTACAAATCACTATCATATATGATTATTGGATTTTTAAGGACTTCATGATTCCGATGATGCTGACGATGCTGACTTTAAAATCAATCCTCGGCTGAATAGAGTCACAAAATCAAAGAGTATGTGTAACGTCTGATCTATTTTTTTAAAATATCATTTCATTTGTAAATTAGAATTACTAATTAATTTTTTAATTTAATCGCTAACATTCATATTGACATGAAAAGTATCAGGGTGACCTGAGCACACATAAGCTGTTGCAGACAGATGATAACAATAGCTAATAATTTAACCATGCTAAATATTAAAATAAATATTATTCTCAAGAATCTGCCAATGACTTTTCAGGGCTAAAGAAGTCTAACATCAAATATTTCGCAAATGAAACAAATAAAAGAAAACGAGGAAGGCCAAGGACAAAACCGTTATTAAACTCTCCAAAACATCACGACGTGGTCATGCCAACAATCATGAAAAGTTTTAAAATGGGCAAGAGCCGAGGTGAGTGCTGGCGATTGAAAATTTATATGCTGACGTTAATTGTAACACTTGGCATAACAATGACGGTAACGAATGAATTTGTAATTAGCCGATCTTTTGAGTGCCTCATGTACCCGTATCGGATGTGAAGGCACTATAACCGTCCATTGATTTATATAGCGCTGCTTACATCGCTGGCCCGTCCTAATCATCTAGTAATGAAATGGACGTTAATTAACTACCACCACCATCCTTGGCGGTGCATCCCGCCGAGTTGCGAACATGACAAAAGAGCTTACTTTTAACTATCTCATTCGTAATACTCTGAGGTACAGTGCACTCTAGTATTAATAGTAGACTTCTATTTCTCAGATAATTCCAAAGAAAAACTGCGAAGTATGGGACAATTTATTCCAAGTCAAGTTCTAATGAAAAAGAGAGGGAGACATAGGACCAAATTACATTGACAAGCCACCGAATATACTTAGAAAACCAATTTTCTAAAATTGTAAATTTTGTTTAATAACAGAAGAAGTAAACAGATTGTAAAATAAATAACTTAAATTATAAACACATAATAGTATTGTTACTCTCCTAAAGTACTGTATAGAAAAGATGAAATGGGTAAAAAAAACGTGATGAAAAGGCGTCTATTATATGGCTCGCCAAGAGCTTTGTTCTTTTCTGATTTTTTTCGACATATGGTTGATGGTGATATGAGGTTCTGCGGAACGTACGCCACCCTAGAAGTACTAGCCTAGTACTAGTTACTACAGGCTAAATTATATATTTTTAAATACGTTCTAAATTTTAAATCTCTTTAAAATACTGCGGCTGAAAGGTTTGATACATAAAAATTTAAATATAATCAAATATAAAAAAATTTATTGCAAATTTTAATAAAATAATAATAATAAAAATTTTGTACCATTTTATTGCTATTAACTATGTCATACTTTATTTTGGTTTCTATGCTCTTATAGGCTAGCGTCCTGTTGTCGTCAAGTTTGATATTTTCGTGTTGGAGTCGTTGTGCATCGCACTTCACTTTTGGCCACATCTTAAATTTAATAAAATGTCACAAGAGAACGACAACGTTGTCAGACTACGTGGGCTGCCTTGGACTACTGGAAGCGAGGACATTATACAATTTTTAGAAGGTAGCAAGTTAAATACAAATCATCGCTTAGGCTCATCTAACTTTTCTGTTGTTAATTTAAGTATTTTGTCAATATGTTTTACTCCATTACACTTTCATTTAAACTCGTATACTAATGCTATAGGATGTTCCATCAATGACGTCCATTTCATCTACACAAAAGAGGGAAAGCCTTCTGGAGAGGCTTATGTAGAATTGAATTCTGAGGACGATTTCAATTTAGCTCTTACTAAAAATCAACAGTATTTGGGGAAGAGATACATTGATGGTATGATGCAACATTGTTTTATGTAATCAAAGTTTCAAGCATTCACTCAATAGCATTTGCTAAACTTAACAGTTATTATAATTTATTTAATCTTATGGCATTGCTTTGCTTTTAGTATTTGCAGCCAATAGTGAAGAAATGGAGTGGGCAGTGAAGAAGAGTGGAGTGAATCCACTGGACTCCAATGAGGATGCTGTTGTCAGATTACGAGGTCTTCCATTCTCGTGTGACAGGGAAAATCTGCTGAAGTTTTTTGATGGTTAGTTTGAATGCAATCAACTTGTTGTGCATACATTTCTGTTCAATTCTTTTAAAATAACAGAAAAATCTTGCACAATAATCTTTTGGATTTTCATTTACCTCGACCTAAGTACGCTTCATTCTTTTTGATGGAAGCTCAAACATTATCATTGCTATCACTCACAAGCCATCTCATTTTTTACAAATTCTCTGTTATTGGATGTTTATTGTATGGGTTGTGACAGGGCTGCCAGTAACACCAAATGGGGTTTCTTTGATGACCGATCCGATGGGGAATGCGACGGGGGAGGCTTTCGTGCAATTTGCCAATCAAAGTGTTGCCGATGTTGCGCTTAAAAAGCACATGGAGAGGATTGGGCACAGGTGGGGGGTTTTATTATGCGAGGATTATACTATTTTTAGTTTCCAGGGCCAGGGGTTATCCCAAATATTAAAATAGTCATGCTTTGTTATCAGACACGTTTAGCTGTTTGAACAAATTAAAATTTTGATCCAGAGCTGGCTTTACCGTAATATAAACTGTACTGTTTTCATATTTGTACCAGCTTGGGCTGCCTTTGGCAGGAAGTTTGGGTAAAAGGCACGAATACAAAATCTCATTAAACCGCTAAAATATTAACATCACTAAATAGCAGTGTGTTGTGTAGCTTTAGAATTGACTAATTAACAAAGACTATGATTTTATAGTACTTTTTGCTGTTGACTAAGAAAGGTTTGTATGGAACTGATTTTGGTGGACAAAAAAATATATTCAGGTGCTCATTAATAAGTTTGAAAAATACTCTAAAATATTTTAAAAATGCTAAATAAATATTACTTTATTGATATTAATAGTTTTATCAGCATTAAGTAAAAACTAGAAATTCTTTTTAGGTACATAGAAATATTCAAAAGCTCTCTCCAAGAAGCCAGAACTGCAATTGCTGATGCTCATAGAGCGGCTCAGGATGCACAAAACTGCTACCAAAGAGATTTTCAACCGATGGGCTATCACCCTCGTCGTTCCGCGCCCTACGAACGACCCAGTCAGAGGTACGACCCGTACGGCAGGAGAGATAGAATGAGATCCTACGGTAAGTGCTTGAATAAAACTTTTCCTAGAAATTATTACCATTACGATATTATCGACTATTAAGATCCACTCGGTGATCCAGTTTTTTTAAGATCCACTAAATAGCTTGCCATGTTAATCTAAATTTGAATGCTTTGGCATCTTTTAATAAAGGGCCCCAAAATTGTCCTATACGCACATTAACTGTAAGACAAAAATTATAAAAATGTATGGCATGAATCAATGATCCCATCCACAAACATCTATGTCTCCCAGCAGCTCACAATGATTACTATGAAGATGTTGGATATCCACCCAGGAAGAGGCCCCAGTTCAGTCAAAGGGGGAGACCTCAGAAGAGTCAGAATTCTAATTTTGTCAGCCAGACGGGCTTTTCCGTATTTATGAGAGGCTTGCCATTCAGTGCCACAGAAGCAGACATCATGGATGTATGATTCTTACATCTATAACAGGCATTCATTTTGAATTCTGAATGATTGACTAAATTTTTTTTATCAGTTCTTTAGTCCCGTGGTGCCGTCTTCCGTGGTGATAGAGAGGGATCACGAGGGTCGAAACAAGGGGGAGGCTCATGTGGATTTTGTCTGTAAGGCGGATGCCAACCAAGCCATGACCCGAGACAGAGCTCCCATGAGTGAGCATTGTTATTTGCTGTTTTATTTTTTTTTGCATTTTGACAAATTCATTAAATTGCTTTCAACTCACTTCAGAACACCGATACATCGAGCTCTTCTACACAGGAAGGGAGGGTCATTATGACTCTGATGGACATAACAACAACTGGAATGCATTTTAAAGACCTTTTATTTCCATTATTTTGTTATTTGAAATGTTTTGAGTATGTACAAATAGAGATTTGTGTAACTTTGACCTTGATTTGTATTAGTTTTATGCTTGTGTATTTAGTCATCCAGCTGATGGTTTATGAAAATGTGTAGTCTGTTGATGGCCATTGGTTGAGCATTTGGTAGTGGAGTGGAAGCATTGAATTTTGTGTGTTGTGATTATGGGCATCATTTCAGCTATTTCTGGGGGTGGTTGCATGCTTTCCAATATACAAAATCAGATTATCATTTTAGCCGAAACTGCCCAAATTACTTACCTAGGGGCAGCATGTACGTTAGAGCGTTCCAATTAAGCACAGTTGATTAGCGAAACTATCGATATCGAACAAGGGCAGTGGCGTGATATTGCATCAATACCGTTTAAGGTATGAAGACAAATTCTGGTGGCAAATTTCCGTCGCCTCGAATGGAAGTTCTCAAAAATACATTAAATTTAAATTAAAAAAAAACAACTAAATGCACGCTTGGAATTTGTCAAAGTTTGAGGGCTTTAGATATGAACCGCGTTTTTCGGCTAGATGTTCTGTCGGACCAGGAAGTAACTTTGCATGTTTTATAAGGACTAATGTGAGCCTATAGAGTAATTAAAAGGTTTCTGTAGAGTAGTATTTGCTTGTTTCTAATTGCAGGGGCCAATTACATATCCTTTTCGGTAGTGGAGTAGGATTCTTGATAATACAAAAGTATTGAAATCTATAGTGGTCATAGTGGTGGTAATTTTCATATGTTGTACTTGTTTATGAAGTATCGATTAGTAATTATACTTTGAAGTGCAGCATCTTTGGCGGATTTCATACATTCGGTGCAACTTTTGCCAATCCAGTAATGGAGGGCTTCATAAGAGTCAAGTTTATGGGATTAGAAGGAAACCTGAACACTCAGGACAACACATACATTGAAGTCAGAATCAAAGAAGCCAGAGAATCAGGTGAAAGGATGTTTTTGTGAATTTTTTTATTATTTCCCAACATTTTGATGCAAAGCAGATATTTTTTTCTATAGTGGTAATACTCTTAAGAAAACATAATTGTAGAAGATTGGAGTAGCTGTCACAACCAGTTGTGCAGACACCCAACCAGTGTTGGGTAAAATCCTTTTGGAAAGATTTGAAATCAGAATTGCCAGACAAATTGTGATTTCAAATTAAAATCAAAATCATGCATAATAAAGTGATTTCAAATCATCAAATCAAAATCCTTTATATTTTACATTGTTATAGTTCACTATTACATGGTATCTGTTTACTGATTGTTCTGTTTATAAATTTATTTTTATATAAAATTTTATTTGAAAATTATTAAATTATTTATTAAATTACAATTATTTCTGTTTATTAATTTTTACAAGTAATAGTTTTTCAAACATTGAATCAGTCTGTTTTATACATATTTATATTAGTCTGTTTTTCATAAAAAATCATCAAAAATATGAATTCAAATCAAAATCAAAATCAAAATCACACTTGACACAATAATTTCAAATCAAAATTACAAATAAGTAAATAATAAATATTTGATTTCAAACACCACTCAAAACTGCACCCAGTGTTTTAAGTTTTAAGATTTTGTTGGATGAGTTTTATGGCGACAAAGTTTACTGTTCAGCTTACTTTCTGGAGAGTACATTCTGATCTATGTTGATTTTGTTTTTATGGAGCTAAAATTCTTTGTCTGCAGAAGTTTTTCTTTTTTTTTGTGCTTTGTGGACATGTTAGTTTTTATTACATGTTAGTATTGCATTTGTTTTCAGTGAAGGATTTGCCCTGTATGTTTGTGTAATAATAAGCATATGAAGGAAACCAAAATAGATCTTCTTAAATCAAAGCAGATAAGGGTAATAGCTTGAAATTCCTTGGAGTAACGACCAGCAACTAAATGGCTGTTAATAAACTCATTTTAATTGAATAAACTATTCAGAAATAATTTATTATTTGCATGTTAATATCTGATTTTTTGATCATGTGCAAATGCACATTTTAAAAAATCGATTAGAGAGATAAGCCTCCTCTTTCACCATATCATTGCTCACATCAGCTTATAAAACAGACCATTGACAGACATAAAAAATCATTAATATTGGAAGTTTTTCCTTTTCTGCTCATTTACAGCTCAATTATCAGAATTCAAATCTTATTTTTCAGCCGACGGAAGCCTGTCTTTCCTGCAGAGTCGACCCACCATGAGATTGGAATGGAATGCTTTCTTCGACTCTCACCTGTACGACAGACGTCTCGTCCAGGTGTCGATAATCGATGCCCAAGTCAAGTCGACGGTGGCTGAAATCATGATAGGTATCCACATACTGGCGAGCTACTGCTCTGTCGAAAATGACTGGAATACCGCCGCAGTGAGTGACGCGCGTCGTCGGGTGCGATGTTGCCGGTCGTTGCAGTTGAAAAGCTTTGCAGCTTGAATTCACAGACTTTTTAAAATGGTTCACCTTAGTTCGATGTCATCAGTTACAAATTTTGTTGGTAATTAAGTCACTGGGATGCCATTAATTATGACATTAACTGACTGCATGATGTATTTTTTTGCTCCTTAGGCTAGTGCTAGTGCATGAAAATAAATAATTTGTGGACCGTGTTGATGATAACAATCACAATGATGACACTGTTTCCTTTATCGATATCATTATTGACGTTCTTGGATTTATTTATGGAAATATTAAAAACATTTCCTTAACACGGTGATTGAAACAATCATTATCAGCTGAATTGTTGCCATTTTTAGCTCGATCTGAATCCATCGGGCAAGTTGAACGTCCTCCTGAAGTTCATGAAGGGCCAACTGGGAGGCCTCGGAACCCAATGGAAAGAGAAGAACATTCCTCCCGCCAAGCTCTCTACTTTGCCCGGTAGGCTCGACAATACCAAAAATTCAATTGTGTAATTTAGCAGTTTTATTCTATAATTCAATATGATAAATGTTCTAATAAAAATGATCACAGCCATATAATATGAATAATTATTAATGATTACGACACTTCCTAGCTTGGTGCAACGGACAGGGTTGAAAACCAAACAACGCATTTGATATTCATTAAAATTCATATTAAAGTAAAATGGAAACGAAGACGATTAGGTGCGAACATTGGGGTCGTCACACGACCGGAGGATTAGGAGAATGAGTCTAAATGAGGTGACAAGGTGTGCTAAACTGATCACGCCAGTACAGTTACTGCACAACAACTTTGGAACAATATGTCTTGGACGTGATTCTTGTGGACGTTTTGCTCCATCGATAAAATCCATTGATCGTCAGAACAATGTCACAGCAGGCAATTTTGTTAAACTGTTTGTGATGTTTGGTTTGGTCAATTAAATGCACTCTCACTCATGCACATTCAATTGCTATTTCCATGATCGTTCTTCCATCCATCCATCCATCCATCCATCCAACCATCCCAAAGCTGTCGAACCGTTCGGAGATGAGGACGAAGAGGAGGCGATATACATCTCGGCCCACCGAAGGTTGGCCATGAGGCAACAGAAGATCGTCGTGCACAACGGACATCAGTTCGTCAAAATATTCTTCAAGACCCCCACCTTCTGCTCGTATTGCACCGAGTTTCTCTGGTATTTTTTGACGAATATTTTTGAATTGCCGTCTTTATTAGCGATTTAAACGCTTAATAATGCTAATAATATTTCATTCGCTTGTAATGTTACGGCGAGTGCTCGTCGAATTACTGCTGTTAATGATTCGATTCTTTTTGCATTGCTTGGAATGGCAGTGAGGACCGTCGTTTTATCAACAATATTTTGCTTTACAGGGGTTTCACAAAGCAGGGGTTCAACTGCCAAGGTTTTTATGAATATTATTAAGATCATTATATTAAAGTAATAACAATAACAACAATAATAATAAAATCTGTTTTTTATTGTTGATTCAAAGTTTGCAAGTGTGCTGTCCATGAGAAATGTCATGACAAGCTGCTCAACAGATGCCCCGGCACTGCCAAGACCAGCCGGGAGACTAAGGTGATGATGATGATGACGATGCCCCGATGATTATTGACGGTTATTACGATGGCGCTGATGATTATTTTCAGTTGATGAGCGAGAGGTTCAACCTGAACATCCCGCATCGTTTTGTGCTAAACTCTTTCATGTCCCCAACATTTTGTGACCATTGTGGCACCATGCTCTTCGGTCTTTTCAGACAGGGCTTGAAATGTGAAGGTCAGATGTTGATTCTCTTTTTCTCTTTTTCTATTTGTTAGAAAAGGAGATGATTTTCTGGAAGCAATTATTTTTATGATTCGGGCATGAATTAATGTCTGATGATGATGATGATGATGGAATCGATGTGGACGAAAAAGGTGATCGTTTAAACCTTGCAGAATGTAGTGCCGTGTGTCACAAGAAGTGCTTCAAGTTTGTTCCCAACCTCTGCGGTGTTAACCAGAAAATCATCAACGAACTACTGGATGCAATTCGCAACGAAAACGTCTTGGTCACGACAGGGAAGGTCGTGATCCCGAAGACATCCCTTCCCGGAGTAACCCAGCGACTGCAAGACCCTAAACATGTTGGAGAGGGTGCTTTCGCTACAGGGACCTCCTCGTCCTCATCGTCTTCTTCCTCTTCTCAGCAGTCTGGAGATCATTCCTCTAGTCTTGAGACTGTGTTCAGTTACCTGTCAAATGATTTCACAAGGATATCCATTGCTGGGGAAGCTCCGACCATTGAAAATCTGTGAGCAGTCACGATCATGATTATGATTGTTGACAAAAATATACTTTATTGTCACTCATTACACATTACATATCAGCTGGTACGTGCTCGAATATTAAGTACTAAACGATTTGATGACCGTTGAAATTTGAATATATATTCGCGAGGTCCGTCTTCAGCAACTCTTTCACCATTATTGATCGACAGTCTTCAGGTGACAAGAAAAGATCCTTGTTCTGTGCACTTTCCTGGTATAAGGTCAAGCATCAGTGTCCAAAGGGTCAGCCCTGCAGAAGCTGCCAGAAAGAAGCCGCAAAGGACGTCCATATTTATTTTGGACCAACCGACAGCAGCTAAGTCGAAGTTGAAGTTCGAGGATTTCAAAATGATTAAAGTTCTTGGGAAAGGTAGCTTTGGGAAGGTAAGGTAGACGGCCTGATGGACGCCTGGTGCGAACAGGTGGATAGTTCGAATGGTTAATTGCAGGTTCTCTTGGTCGAAAAGATGAACCCCAAAAGAGACGAGCAGGTGTTGTATGCCATGAAAGTTTTGAAAAAGGATGCGGTTTTGCAGGACAACGACGTCGAGAGCACCCTCGTCGAGCGAAGGATACTCGAACTCGGGTCGAAGTCGCCGTTTCTCACGAAGCTTTTCTGCACTTTCCAAACCCAGGTGAATGAACAATGATAAAATTGATTCATTGTAGTTGATTCAGGGTGGCTTTGACTGTTTGGAAGTCAAGTTTTGAAATAAAACTTCTGAAATGTTAGTGATTCCAAATGCATGCTACCACAAATGCGTGCTACCACAAATTCATGCTGCCACAAATTCATGCTGCCACAAATGCATGCTACCACAAATTCATGCTGCCACCGTTACATAGTCAGTGTTCTTTCCGTCAGCATCATCTCTTCTTTGTCATGGAGTACTTGAACGGAGGTGACTGATGTTTCACATCCAGAGGTCGAAAAAGTTCAAGGAAGATCAGGCAAAGTTTTATGCTTGTGAGATGATATGTGGCATACAATTCCTGCATTCCAAGAAGATTGTCTACAGGTGAGTAAATAAGCAAGTGAGCAATGAACGAATCCATATGATTGGGTATGTCATTGGAAAGAGGAATGTTTTTAGCAAATGTCTAACCATCTAATTATCATTCAGAGATTTGAAGCCTGACAATATTCTCCTTGATCTTGAGGGTCACATCAAGATTGCAGATTTTGGGATGTGCAAAGAAAACTGCTCTGGTGATACAAGGGCAACAACTTTCTGTGGCACACCGCACTATTTGGCACCAGAGGTCGAGACTGTTAATTCATTGATGGTGTTCAAACACTCCACAAACTTCACTGATATTCAAAATCCAAATATCTGTCCATTGTTTGATCCAAGTTTCATGAGTTTTAGGAAAATGCCTCTAAAAGCAGAACCTTTAACGTATAATTTGTGTACAATGTACCATAAACTTTAAGGCATGCATAATAAGTTTGCAACCTTTGCAACCAGATCATCAAGGGCTTGAACTACAACGAGTCTGTCGATTGGTTTGCCTTTGGGATTGTGCTGTACGAGATGCTGGAAGGAAAGCTGCCCTTTCACGGGCGAACGGAGAAGGAAATGTTCAAGAGCATCACCGAAGAACCACCGAAACCTGTGAGAACCATCAAGCCAAATTCATATGCTTTTCTCTGCATTAGCCAGGTGAGCAGCATTATTTATTGGAGATTTAAATCAAATTCACTCACAGTTGGCTTTGCACTTTCTTCTAGCGGCCTCTTTCAAACAGCTTGAGTTTATTTTGATTGTTTTAGCTTCTTGATAAAGATCCTAAAAGTCGCCTGGGCATGCCCACCTCTCCTTGGGGTTCTCTGAGAAGCCATCTGTTCTTCAAGGGTTGTGATTGGGATTATATGAAAAGAGGCAGGTCAAGCCTCCTTTCAAGCCCAATGTGGTAAGTTTGGATTTGTTCTGGCTTCGGTCAAAATCTCTTCTAGGCTCGTAACTCGTAACTATGATAATTCACGCATTCAGAAAGATATTCACGACGTGTCGAACTTTGAACTCGAGTTCACCAAGGAACCACCACGCTTGACTGCACCCAGCAATCCTCAACTTCTTGAATCCATTGACCAGAAAGTCTTTGAGGGTTTTAGTTTCACTCTTTCCTCGAGTCGATGCTGATGATCATACTGGAGGTCAGCTGGCTCATGACCACATTGGCATACTCATAAGTCATAGCATGCTCATACTCATAACCAGCTAGGTGCTGTTTCTCACTTGTGCTCAAGAACACTCTGCTACTTATGTCAACTCGTTAAATCATGATAACATTTTTATGCAATTAAATATTTCTAGATGTTTAGATGTTTAGAACTTATTTTATTGCTAATAACGAATCAAAGATAAATGTCAGAAATTCTGTGTCGGGATCGGAGTCTCGTTCGACAAATTTATCGGGATTCAACTCTCCTCCTTAAGGTTGCAACTGGTCTTAAATTTCCAACCATTACCAATTACCAATTATGCTTCCATCCTTTGCTAATAAACCTTTCTACTGCACCAAGAACTACAAGGATAAAGTTATAATGGAGCCATTGCTTAAGCAAAATAATAATCAATTAATTGCTTCTGCAATTAAAATTTGATTCTATCATTTCTCAGCTGTCGAATGGCTGCGATGTTATATTTTCGGACAATGGGCATTGACAATTTTTAAAATGTTCGAGTAAGTCATGATAGTTGTCTAATTATCCAAATTTATTTTTTCAGTTAAATGCAGTCGTGTTGCTTAGTGTAGCCAACAAATAAGATAATTTGTAGCAAATTAATAAATATTCAATACGCTAAAAATATCGGCATTCAAAATGCAATTGACAAGTCCATCATTGCATTCTCCAAACCAAGAATCGAGCGCATTTTCCAATCATGACACTCGAAACACCCACTTCCTAGTCAAACCATTGGGTCTAATTTCGCCAGAACACATACCAAATACCAAAGCTTAATTTAAATTTTAGAACTGACAAGGTTCATCAAATGTCACAAAATTGACTTATTTTGACATGCCACAAGTTTACTAGTGGCTACAGATGCCCACAACTCTTGCAAACAAAAACATTTCAAGCCTCCAGCTAATTTTTGAAACCTTGTAATACTGGAGCAACCCACAAGATTCCTTAGGACACAATGCATGCGACACACATTTAGATACATTAACAGCTTCCTCATGCAAAACGTTAGCTTGAGACATTACAGTAAGTGTAAGGATTGAATAACAAAGAGCCAATAGTTCTATGCTGTGGACCAGACAATATTTAGAATTTAGCATTTGTTTTAGAAGTGAATTCAAATAAGAATCAAAATAGTTGAGTGAAATCTCGTAAGATGGTTGGCTCGATTTCTAAATTGTAAAGCTGGATGTCGGCGACAATAACTAAGATAATAACAAGCTAAGTCCTCAATGAATGCATTACAACACAAGCAGGAAACATTTAAAATCTAAATCTACTTACAAAACGAGTGACGCGTAACGACCCTAACCAGCTTCCGTCTTGAATTAGTTATTTTTTTTCTAATCACGAAATGTTGGACTGGCCACGTCGAAGTTACCTAAATTTGTAAAAACAGCAAAAGGATGGCAAAACATGTGCCAACAATATTTAAATTCATGATTGATGTTTACATAACGACGAGGCTGTAAAAACTCGACTACAGAGAGCAAGTTCCAAGTCAAGAAAGCAGTAAAAGCTGTTACGTCCTATATTCAATCAGATAACGAATAGAAATTACTATAAATTGTTCGGAATAAAAATCAAGCTAAAATACAAAAAGAGCCCAATCAAATGACGTGAAAATTGCAAAAGTGCCAAACTGAGACACAAGAATTTCCAATTAAAATCAGCATTCTTTGTCCAAAAAACCACGAAAAACAAAGAAAGCCAAAATAAACTTTGAACATCTTCACATTTTTAAAAGCCTCAGCAGAAGTGAATTTGTCTGAGGTCAACACTCATAGCAAAGGAGTCTTTCAAAGCACTACTTTCAATAAACCAAACGAGTATTAATTTTATAATAATGGCGAATTATTATTTGGATTCCACTAAATTCAGGTAAAGCAGGGTGAAACACTGAAATAAGAATAACATTTCTCTTCAGAGTCTGAAGTTCATTGAGTTCTTGACATTCTTATTGCTCAAATGTGTTTGGTGTCAGAGTCCTGATGATTATAATTCAGTCATAAGATTTCAAATTATTGACAAGTAAATCAAATTTTTCTAAAAATGAAAGTATCTCCCTTTTAATCATGACTTACAGTTGAATGACATTTTGAAGGGCAAATTACTATCTCCAAGCCACATTTGATTTTAGTCTTTACCGACAATAAGACGATAAAGTGGTATCGTGCAATCATTAAATTACAGTAATTATTATAATCGGTGCAATTGTTGCACTCAGGGTCGTAGGGTTGCATTTCTTAATGTGACGTGCCATGCTTGCACTGCCACGAGCACCCAAGGGAGGAGTGCTGTGTAAATGGTCAGCAAAAAGTGTCTCCTAGGCTACTCATATGGTGCTACGTAAACGAACTACAAATATAATTCAGCTTTTGGATTAGATTAACAACTTAATTATTTAATTAACAACTTAATTATAACGCTGAAAAGCACCGCAATAACGATAACGATATGGAGTTTGATTAGAATGGCATATTTCAAGACCACTTATGTATTGAAAATGTGAAGTCTGCCTGCTCTAAACTTGGTCCAACTCAAAGTATCGATGCATTGGAAACTGACCAATTGGACTTAAGGGTTGAAGGTCCTTCGGTCGATGGTGGCCGTAGATCGGACCACTCTCAACATGATCAGCTTCCTGGCTCCACCCTTGTCGCCAAGGGCAACAACGGTCTTTTTGTTGTTGCTAAGCAAAACCTAGAAAAGAAATATAATATTAACTTCATTGTGATGATTATAATTTTGAAAATCTTATTTGTCTAATTCTGACTAATTCAGAACAATTCTAAAAGTAGAGTAAATAATAAAAAAAATAATCATGGCAATAAAATTAATGCCAACAGCAATAACTTCACAGTACTGGTGTCTTATCATCATTCTAATTTATAAAAAAAAAAAACCTTGAAGATGGTCATTCCAGCATCGATGGCAGCCACAGATGTTCCATCCGAGACTTTCCAGAGTCTGATCGTTCCATCCCTCGATCCAGATCCCACTAGCTCGTTGTCAGGTGAAACGGTTGCACACCACACCTGTACGAAGAAACCATTGTGCATGTGCATTGCATCAACCAAACAATCGCAATTCGAAGATGCTTTTGCAATTCATTCGTTCGGCAGCTCGCTCATTTGCTCGTACCTCGTCTCTGTGACCGATAAGAGTGTGCATGAGGTTCTCGCTTTCGACATCCCAAACTTTGAGGGTTCCGTCGGCAGAAGCGGACACGAGGAGTTGACCGTCCCTGCTCACCACGACTTCCTTGATCTCTCCCTGGTGGGCCAATAACCCAGGACCTCCGATGCTTCTAACCTGTCTTCCAGTCTTTAAGCTCCATACAACCATCTCTCCCCTCCTAGTGCCAGTGACTGCCTCCTTGTCATTGAGCAGAGCCGTAACCTCCACGGCCGCATCCATGGCAGCGACTTTCATGCCCGCTGCTCCCACGTCGGGAGAAGCCATGTCAAAGGTCACGTAGTTGGCCGTTCCATCGTAAGAATTCTGGAAACCAGCAATGATGTAGCGACCATCCTTGGAAGAATTCAGGTAACTGAAACGAAATTTTTAAGATGATAACTTTTATCATTTTCACCACTGCTACCAATATCACTAGCGGTACCTTTATCATTAAGATCATCAACATTATTCTCACCTGATGTGGTCTGCAAATCCAACACTGGTGTCGCACTTGATCTGCCTGACTGGCTCGTTGTTCAGAATGTCCCAGATGATAATAGTGGTTCCTCCTCCAAACTTTTCCGTCCTTCCAAGCACCACTTTCTCTCCGTCGTTCATCATGCAGCTAGCTGTGCACATCTCCATCCTGCTCATCTCCAGAGGCTTTCCAGTTTCAAAATCCCAGACCTGGAGGAGAATAGGGAGTTGATGATAGAAATGTTAACACAAGAACTACCTTTCTACTTTTTCTCTCCACACCCATCATGACATAATCATCATCATCATCGCCTTGATTACCTGTAACCTTCTGTGATGAACTTTGTTGCTCGAACTGGTCTCATTCAGATCAACAGGTTCCAACTCTGCTACTTGACCAACCAATAAGGTGTCTCCGTTTGCAAGGTGAAGGTCGGTCGAACTAAGCTCCTCTCCTCGCATCACTTTGACGAGTTCGCCAGACTGTTGGTTGGTGGAATCAATAATCCAAATGAATAAAATCCAATCCAATCGATTGAAAATTAATCAAAATTTTTAATTAGACAATTCTAAGTGAATTATTAAAAAAATCTAAAATAAGTTACCTTAAGATCCCAAACTTGAGGTGGTCCGCAGTTCGACCCGGTGACGACATATCTTCCGTTGTTGGTCATCTGGACGCAGTCGACTCTGATCTCCTCGGCGGTCATGAAACTCCTCTGACCTTGGCCGAGAGTCGAGGAGTGACCGAGGGTAGAGTTGGCTCCCAAGAGCTGCTGTTGTTGCTGGATCATGCGCTGTTGTTGTTGTTGGGTGAAAATCTCCTGTTGGTTGAAACCTCCATAACTGAGGTCGACATTCTTCATTGAGAACTGCCCGGTGCCAAACTGGTTGGCCCCGAAATGCCCTCCAGGAGAAGATGGGAGGCTAAAGTTGTCCATTGGAATTCCCCCTTGTTGGGTCAGGATCTGGTTGTTGGAAAGATATTCAATGTTTCTTTTGGCTTAACCAAAATGCAACTCATATTAAGTCCAAACCAACAACCAATTAAAAGATGCTTTTATCCTAAAAAAAAAACTTATGTTGATGCAAGTGGAGGTTCAAATCTGAAGCTCAAAAAATCCAACAAATAATAAAATAATGCTTAAAATATAATATTAATGCTTCAAATAAATAATAATAATAATAATAATGATGATGATAAAACTTCCATATATGTGACAATGGTTTGCAAGAAGAGTGAAAACCTGGCTGCGTTCGTATGATAGGTGACCGATTGATTGAGCGGCTGAGGGGGAGGTTCTTGGAATCCCTGCATGTCTTGTCTGAACTCCGATGCTGTTGATCTGACAGTCTGGTAACCAGCAGGAGCATTGGCAGCTCCAGAAATATGGTAACCCTGTGAAATAAGATGTGTAATTAGTAAACATGTTGTTGTTGTCGTCACAATGTCGTGATTGTTATTGTATGGCTACATTCCTCCAACAAACCTGGATAGTTCCACCTGTTCCTCCTGTTCCACCTGTAATAATTACTCCTGAATCCGTTTGCATTCCCCTTTGGTCCAAACCGTCGACACCTCCGGTCGATTTCATGGGGGCATTCAAAGCAGGGAAGTGATCCCTCAGATCTGTTCCCTTTGGAACTCCAGATTCACCATTTGAGGCTGCTGAGAGAAGAGGTGCAGCTGCAGATGATATGGAGGGTTTCGAACCTCCTAGGAGGCCGGGCTTGAACTTGTAGAGGGCCCACATGGCAGAACTGGCAAGGAGGAGTGCTCCAATCATAACACCTGCCACTCCAGCAGCTCTAGCACCAGTGCCATCACCAGCTGGAACAACTGCAGCCTCTCCAACGACCTTTTCAAATATAGGTCCTCCATTAGGGTCAACTACACCCCCACTGCCCCAAGAGAGCCCAGTGCCATCCCCTGTTTTAGTGTCAGGGTCGACCGGGTCAATTGGAGGTTTTATGCCCGGAGGCAGGGTGGGACCTGGTGTGGGTCCTACAGGCCATCTGAGCCATAAAAATATAATGGTTATATTATTACTACATTATTATTATATAATTTTTCGGATTGGTACAGTATAAATATTAAAGATAATTCAGGAACAGAGTTATAATGATGACAAAATATTTAGGCAATAATATAATATCAAGTGCATCATGTAACAATAATATAGACATTAATAATGATAATAATAATAATAATAATAATAATAATATTAATTATATTAATACTAAGAATACAGAATTAAATAATTTTGTTAACAAATTTTTAAAAAACAATAATGTTATCAATATTGCCACTGGGAATTTCTAGGAGAGACATCACACCTAAACACATTCATAAAAGGGTCCAATTCATTTGCATAACCTTAATAACCAATTCATTTGCATAAATTAACTATTATTATTATTATTATAACTATAGCGACATAATCTCATTATAATCAATTACAGCTAATTGCAAAAGAACTGACGTGGTTTTCGGGTAATGCTTCTCGACGTAGAAGGGGTGTGTGGCATCGTAGACATCTCCTCGAGTGTTTGTGTGAGTGTTCTCAATGACCCTCCATCCGTTGACATGCACGCCTTCAAGAGAATAGTGTGTCAGCTCACCAGTTTTCATAACAACGTTTAAAACTAATGGCAATAATAATAACAGCTAATGCTGTTGGAAAAAGAGGCATCGAAGTAAAATAAGGAGGCTGATGGAAATGCAAAAATGATGAAATTGACATCATGAACGATGTCGCACCTGCTATAATTCCGTCGAAGTGGTTAATAATTTCATTTCTGGAGTCCAAATCTCCTCCCAGCTTGATGATTGACATGTCATCAAAAAGTACATTGGTCCCGCCAGCTGCAACGAATGAACGCAGGTTACTAGCGGGTTTAATATAATAGTTTAATGATAAAATGCAGAAAACATTCACCAGTTAATTAATGCAGTTAATTGGCCACCATCATTAAATACTCCAGCATTAATAAATGATTAATAAATCAACAAAATTATAACCCATTACATCAACAACGACAAAACATTCCATCAGTCAATCACAAATTACTAAATCATGGGGATAAGTCGTAAGAAGAGTACGGTAATGATTAAGCAAGGCGACCGTTCACCGTTCAAGGTGAGCCGACACTAACCGACGTCGATGACGTTCTTGGGGTAGTCGTCGACTCTCGAGTAGGCGCTCTCGCCCTCCCTGACGAACACGACCCTGTGCGGGTGCCCGTCACTGAAACTTCTTGTACTTTCCACAATCTGGTGGATCCTATCGCCGACTTTGTACAAGGCCACCACTCGTCCATTAACCTGATGGTTTTGATGATATCAACAATTGTAGAGATTAGCATTGCTGATGAAGATGATGAAACTTTACTGAGAAAAGTGCGTGGAAAAAGATCGCATTGTTCAACGAGAGCATGATGGACACAAACTCATATCACTTTGAAAGAGCACATTGAACAAAACAATGCTAAGTGGATGCCAATAATTGGGGTGCTTCAAGATGGAAAAAGCTTCAAACAGAAATCAGACCAATACAATAATTAATAATAATAATAATAATATTAATAATAATAATAATAACAGTAATAATAATAATAAAAACAATAATAATAATAATAACAGTAACAATAATAACAACAACAACAACAACAACAACAATAATAATAATAATAATAATAATAATAATAATAATAACAACAACAATAACAATAATAGTTCATTTATATGGCATCATGAGCATAATGTCAGAGGCCTTGGTTTTCAATTTATCCTGAAGGTCTTCAACTAATACTTGAAGAACTCAAGTGTCAGATAGGGAGGGTTGGATGTGGCTGGAGTGTGGTAGGAGATTGATGAGATTTTAAAGATGATGCAAAGGTGTATAGGCAACCAGTGCAGTTTCATCAGCCATTCAGAGCAGGTAAGGATGGGGTAGGGGAGGACGAGTTTGGGTCGGTAAC
Organism: Hirudo medicinalis; assembly: GCA_011800805.1. Classification (NCBI taxonomy): domain Eukaryota; kingdom Metazoa; phylum Annelida; class Clitellata; order Hirudinida; family Hirudinidae; genus Hirudo; species Hirudo medicinalis. Next base: position 40,416 of record MPNW01000020.1, read on the forward strand.
ATTTTAACAATAATTGCGAGGTTAATGTCACCAATAATAACCACCATCATTAACAATAATTGCAGAGGTTAATGTCACCAATAATAACCACCATCATTAACAATAATTGCAGAGGTTAATGTCACCAATAATAACCACCATCAACGTGATGTCATCGAGCATCAACGTAATTGCTTTCTCATGGTTGTTTGTTGCAAATGTTTGATGAGGTTGTTATTATTAAGAAACAAAAGAAAACTAAATCAAATAACAAATGGATTGAAAGCACAAAAATTACTGGGCTAAAATAATTAGAGCGACTAGAAAAATTGAAACCTACAAGTTTCAGTTCGATGAAGTCTCCCCTCGATCCATCGGCCCTGAGAAGCGTGCCATTGTTCTCGTGGGTCATAAACATGAGGGAGACCCTGTCAGTTGAGGTGCTTGTTGGGGGTTGGAGTCTTAAGATGGCGATGCCCTTGTTCTCTCTCAATGAGAAGATGAAGCCTTGTGCCTCTGAGGATAAAACAAAAACACTGACCTATCATAATGCCTTATTAGCATTGCACTTTCACTGTTGTGAGAATTTTATAATTGTGATTGCGAATTAATGATGAGTACTGCTTAATACAGGTAATATTTGTAATTATAAATAAATAAATAAATAAATTATAATGAATGTAAATTTTACCATTAAATTTTAAAAAGCAACATTAGTTAAATTAATGGTTGTATTGAATAAGAAATGACAAATGTCTTGGCAACAAAGGCCAAGGATGATAATATTAAAATTTGGAAAATGTCGAAGCTTTAACAGTCAAATGTCAAAGCACCGTCATTGCACTTGTATCCTCCATAGGATGTCATGTTGCAGTCACACCAGAACCCGTCCAGCCTCTCGTGGCACTCTCCACCGTAGCTACAGATCCCCGGTACACAGTACCCACTGGCGTCTGCAGGTGGGATTGAAAAATAATGAAATCACGAATTATTAAATTAATAACGTTAAAATTCTTTCGTGCATATCCCGAAGTAAGCCTCCTGCTAACGGCTCCGTACAAATATACTCGTTATTTGTTGATTATTAATTTATTAATAATAATTTATTAATTTATTGTTATATCATCTTTACAATATAATGGCTCAATATTTTTGTTTAAACAAGTTCTGTTAAGATAAGCTCTTCATTTGCACTGTTGTAAGTACGAAAAAACTGTCGCTAAATCTACATGTGCAGTTTTTAATAACCGACCGATCTGTTTCGGCCTCTAAGGCCATCGTCGGGGTAATGCGAAAATACGAAGACTTAAAGTTATTACATCATCATGAATGCGATATAATATGATACAATGAAGGTGTTAGGAATTCCAATGTCTAGAATAACAATCGCCATCGTGAGCAAATTGTTCGATACATTCGAATGACCGATCAATATGCCGACAACATTAAAATCGCATTCCGCCCCTCTGACCTGAGCACCCAGCGGTAATGAAGGGACTGAGATAAGATTCATCGTCCAGCTGGAAAAATTTTCTGTTGATGACGAGATTGGCCAGGCAGCCAGAGTAGCCATTCCTGGATCTGATGGCGCTTGGGAGGCGTTCCTTGATCTCACTGGGGACATTGCCAATGTAAAGCCTGTCCTTCAGGTCCAAGGTGTGTCTGCTGGGTCTACAGATCGTTTGGAAGAGATTTAGATGAAATGAATGGAGCAGCTATTCAGTGGATGACTGAAAGTCGGCTCATCCCATTGTGTGTAGTTAATCGATCAATTGTAAGTAATTGATTACGATGATTGTGGAGCAAATGAACAAGCAAGACCAAGAGACTCACTCAAACTGCAAAATGTCTCTAAATTTCTGGTCAACAATGACATGGTATTGGTTGTTGGGCTTCTGCTCAATAATGACCTCATGCCAGTTGTTGTCATTCAGGTAACCAGCAGATGACATCACTTCCTTAGTTCCTGTTCCATCGTTGGCCGCGACGTGGAGCTGTCCGCCAACTAGCTCGACTGGATTGAAAAAGAAAGTTTCGACCGGTAAAGGCTGTCGCATGCGATGACATTGACACTTCATAAAATCAGGAATTGCTCATAACAAACCAGCAAAGAAATCTTCTTCGTGACCAGGGTTGTACAGAAGGATGACGTCCGGGTCCTTGGTTTTGAACATGAAAGTCATGTTGGTGTCCCCAAGGAATTGGAGAGGGTTGAGGTAGAGGAAGGCATTGGAATTTGCTCTAATGGTGATGGGATTATGGGGTATGACCCTTTCTCTTTGAGTGACATTGAATGTTGTGATGATTTTCATGTCCGGATTGACTAAGTTGATTCTCGGCAAAACATCGAATCCGTCGATGAATAAATTCTGGATGTGCCCGATGAACGATTGGTCGTCGTCCCTTCCGAGCACGATGCGATCAATCAGGAAATCGAAGTTCTCGGCCGGGTAGGTGACTGAAAAAGGATTTACTGGTAAAATGCTGTAAAATTAAACAAGCGAGGGTCTGACTCACAGAAAATCTTTTCACAGTCATCGACGTAGGCTTCAAGATAATTGGCCCTCCTTTTTATGTGCACAGTGTGCCACTGATTGTCACTGAGAGGATAGGGGCACTTGAATGACTCAAAAATGGACTAGAAAGAAATGAAAAAATAAGAAAAATAAATATCATCACATTATATTATCGGTTATCACACTGTTGACGTATTACATAAAACCTAATGATCGTTATCATTATTGCAAGTGATTACAATCTTGTCAAGATTGCACTCGAAGTAAATGTCAAGACTGACGTTTTTGGCATTTCCAAATCGACTTTCCACCCTTCCAATTCCTCTGTCCAGGGTGACCTTGAGAAGATCAAAATTGCGATAGTTGTTGGCCGTGATGAGGTGGACGTTCTCCTTGGGAGTCTTGAACCTGAGGGAGATGTCATTGGTGTGGGTGACCTTTGTGGGTGAAAAGGTCAGCTCCAATCGATCCTTGTCTCCCAAGTGGGCAAACCCTGCAACTGAAAGAGGCAAGAAGATGGGTTCATTAGATGGACTGTCAAATAACTTATTTGCATTCAAATCCTGTTTTGATTGAAATTATTAAAATTATTTTGTTACCTATTGGCACTGTTACTATATTCACTCTAAGTAAAATCTTGTCGACTCACCTATCTCACAGTTCCTTCCTGTGTAAGCTGTATCTGAGCAGTCACAACGATATCCTTTTTGAATTTCACTGCAGACTCCTCCGTTTTCGCAAGGTCGACGCGTGCAGAACTCCACGGACGGCATGCATTGAGGCTTCGTTGCCCCGACGACCTTGCCAAGAGCCTTGACCAGGTCTACGGTTTCGCCGCTGTTGAACCTCACGCCCCACACGCAACCCCGAAAAGGCTCTCGGCTCTCTTTGTTCCAGGAATACCAGGGAAGGTCCTGGTCGGTTCCTCCTAGATACAGGGTCTTATCCCTGTGAGAGAAAATGTTGAGGGATCTGTTCCTGCCTTGCACCAGCTCGTGGGTGTTCGTCTCGTCGTCGAGGGTTAGCTTGAGCCAACCATCGCTGCTTGCCATTTTTATGTAGTGCTCCCTATTGTCAGTGACTCTGACTGCTCTGCTGCCAAACGGCAGTCTCTGGTAACCCCGTCCGAAGTCTGCCACGAGATATGGAATGCCGTCGTAAAGTTCAATGAGGGCCGGGTTGTAGGGATAGGACTGATGCTAAACAGTGATAATGCTGATGATAATTCTCGATATGTTATAAAGTCTTTGTTACAAGTTATTGCACGCCAATAATATAATGATAGTTACAGGCAACATGGTGTTTAAACATAAAGAGTTCCCTAATGTCAAGAATATTTATGGGTGCAATCAGCTCAACTCAATCAATCAACTCAATCAATCAACTCAATCAATCAACTCAATCAGCTCAACTCAATCAATCAACTCAATCAGCTCAACTCAATCAATCAACTTAAGTACATGTACTTAAGTACATAATTAATCATAAACATGGTATAAATTAGTTGTAAGTAGTTAATATTCGTGCAGGAAGCTGAACCTGAATGTAAGAGAGTATGCCATTGGGTTGTATAGTTCTAAACTTCATCTCGTAGCTGGAGACTCCGCCCTCTGGAACGGGTGCCCTCATACCGGCAATGCTGAGGTATTCGGTCCCGTCAAATGTTATGGGTACGTCTTGTTTCGGTTTGCTCTGGAAGACGAGTCGCGACGATGATTTTAAGTTTAAAAAATTAATTTAAAAATTTGTTTAATCATAAAATAATGTTCTTAATTAAGCAGAGAAATGTCACCTTTTCTTCTCCCTCTGTTATGTGATAAAGAACGGGCGTCGGATGTTTGAGTCCCACGTAATCGTCTTTTTCGTCGATCCAAGTTCCCGTGATGTTCAAGAACGGCGGATAAGGACGGACAAACACCAGTCCCTTGTAGTCAAAGTCGCTCGGGAAGTTCTCGCCTTTGTGCCAAATCTTCGAATCGTCGAAATAAATTAAAGTATAAATGAATGGTTGATTTTTCCACTGGCAATTGAAGTCAGTGACCATTTGAATGCATTACCTCCCTGATTTTCCCATCGAAGTTAGAATTAATGAAGTGATGGGTGAGATTCCATGTTTGGCTCGAACCACCGATGTAAGTCTGCTGAGGTCTGAAGAAGGTGATGGGAAAGTCTATGTTGAACGTGGTGTCTTGACCATCCACGAGCACATCAATCTGTCATCAATAATAAATTTAGTAAGTATCATTATCATTATACTATTTAAAGATGACGATTGTCATTATTAATAGCCACTTATTATCCATTAACTTAGCAATATTAAAACCTCTCTGTCGTTTCTTGAAATGACGAGCTCGTGCCATTGGTTGTTATTCATTTCAGATCGACCAATGGGAGTCCTAGTCACTTTTCCATCCCTGGTCACAACAAAGTACAGCTGTCCACCCTAAGCACGATACAATGAAAATGAGAAATTCATTTGATAACACCACCACTGGCACTACAATGATGATATCTCCTACCTTGAGCACCAGATGTACGTTATTAGTGGGATCTCCGTTGAACCAGAGAAGGCCGTCAGGATTATTCGTGAAGAAGTGAATCTTCATCTTCTCTTCGCGATTCGGCCTCAAGAACTCCTGCGGAAGATGGGACAGGTCGTATATGTACCACGTTCGTCCGTCAAATATCATCCTCTTGCTAGATCCCGGATAGACGGATGGAAAGACAAAAGTGGGAGGAGGAGTTATGAGACCCCAAGGTAGAGTGGGACCCGTGGTCCTTTCTGATAGTAACATAATTGATTTCAAATACATGCAGTGTAAATGAAAATGCATTTAATAATATTTAAAAGTTTAGTTCGAGTCTAAATGACAAATCTCGGGTGCATCACGATCGGCTTAATGGTTAGTTAGGTGAGCAATTGTCGGATTGAAAATACCTGATGAGATGAGACCCTTTCTTATAAGGAGGTCCCTCCTGGCTTCCCAGAACTGCATGTCATCGAACACGGCACTTCCGTACTTCTCGTTGAACATGTTCGTGTTTGCTCGTCCGATGAAGAATTTTCTGAGGCTGTTGAAGGCATGCTGTCCACCTGGATTGGCCTCTCCAACAGTGGAGCTCACCTTCTCTCCATTGATGTAGAGAGATGCTCCTTCAACAGGGGACCAGGAGAGATCAACCTATAGAAAAAGAAAATTTGAGGTAACTCATTTCAACAGGTTTTTTTTGTTTGCTTCATTCATGCTGTTTACATCTTACCACTCATACGATGGCTCGTTAACTCATTCATGCATCCACCAAATTATCTGCGTTTCTCCGTCTCACCTGGTACCAGGTGTCGGGCAACAGCTCGCCGCTCGAGACTTTCCACATCTTGTAAGAAGTTCTAAGGTCTGCAATCAGCCTGCGAGGAAAATGTTTGTGCTGATAATACAAATGATGATGATGACGATGATGGTTTGGAATTATACAAGAAAAAGTGAGAAGAGAATACTAATTTTAACAATAATGTGACATGCTGCTGAATCACAGGATAAAAATAATTTCACTGAGAATCGTCTCACCTCCTGTTCCTGAGGTAAACATCTATGGGAGCACTAGAAAGTAGGTATTGGTTGTCCAGAATCTGGTTTGGTTTCAGCTTGAATCGAAGGGTGAAACCATGCTGGCAATCTTCCAAGTTTCCTGAAAATGTTAAATTTAGGAAGGTAAACAAAACTGCATAAAATACTAAATTAATTTATTATCAACTGATGTTTAATTAAAATAATAAACAAAAGCCGATCATTTGTCCGATCAATCGCAGCACGTGTACTTCCATTCAAAGTCGATAAGACGATAAATCTCGACAAACGGAAACCGACCTCGGCAAACGAACTGGCTGTCGGTCGTTTCGAGATATTGTCCGTACCCGTCGAGTTCGACTCCCGTGGCATTAATTGCGGGAACGGTGAAGGCGTTCCCAAAAACCTTTATGAATTGGTAAGGATTGACGAGTCGATTGCCCGATATGACGTCCATGTCGAGGATGATTCTGTTTATGACTGGAAAAAAGCACAAGTTATGACGTCGATGACGACGGCCAGATCGAAGGAGTCGAAGATGGCAATAATCACTCACTTGGATCGAGATCCAATGCATCCCTGCTTGCATACCAAAACTGCAGCTCGTCGACGGTGACGTTGCCGGTCTGCCTGCCGCTGACCTCGGTGGGCCAACCCAGGTAGACCTCGCGATTTTGAGGCTCGGGGAAGCGAATCATTTCGGGAACGTCTTTGTGGGCTACTTTTTGATCATCCACCCAAACTTCGACTCCCTTTTCGGGATGCCACGACAGGTCCAACTGTTGCCAAGTGTCAGGTTTCAGGACATTCCTGGCTTTGGTGCTCCAGACGTAAGTGCCATTTTGGAAGTTGACTTGGAGCTGAGGTAAGAAGGTTTATTGATCATTAACTAAATTATTTATTCGTTAATAAATAATCGATGAAATGGTTTTATTTACAAATTAAAAAATCTCCAATTGACATCCTTAATAATTAATAAAGCAAAACTAATCATCATGTCATCATTATGTCAATAATTACCTCATCACCAATCAGGGACACTGAGTAAGATCCTGAAGTCAGGATTTTTCCAACCTCTCCAGAAGGACGGATAAGCATGGAAATGGTGAGGCCGTTCGGGCAGAGGGCAATGTTACCCATGCAAATTCTACTTTGATCCTGGAAAGAAGCATAAGCCCTTGGGATAAGAATGAGACCATTGCCTACCCTTCCCTGGGTAAGGGTTGCACCATTGTGGAGGTATATGTCAAAGTCAGGATGATATACTCTGCTGCCATCTTGTATTTCGAAGGGAAAGTGGATGTAGGTGATCGGATCTAGAAATGGAAACAAAGTCGTTGCTTGAAATGAAAATATGTATGAAAATAGCTAGTTTGTGCTGCATAATGATGTTCTTAAAAATTACAATAAAATATAACAGCACATTAAAGAACAAATTATAAATACTATATTAAATCACTATATTATATATAGAATGCCAAATGGTTTCCACTCTGAACATACCTCTCACTATGCTCTTAGAGCCAATCAGGGAATCCCTATTCAAGAACCAATATTCGAACTCGTCGATGACGGCATCTGCATTGTGGGCCACCCTTCCGTTGTCCGGCTCGCCGGGATTGGCCGCCCCGATGAGCACTCGGGCGCTTCGGCTCGTGAAGCCTCTGATAGAGGGTTGGTAGGCCGAACACATGCCCACAGGTCGATTGTTGATGTAAACTTTAAGGCCGGTAGTTGGTTGCCATGTGTACTCAATGAAATACCACTTGCCCACTTTGAGACCTGGTACTACCACCTGCCACCTCTTGCCTCCAATATTGACCACCACAAAGAGTTTATCACCACTGGCTGTGTAAACCTTTGCAGAAGAAGGGAGGAATCAAGTTATAATTCACTGGAAGCAACATCTTTTACTCCACAGAGAATTTGAATGTCTTTAATAAAGTGATATACATTTGTTGCATTGTATGCCAGCAGCAGCAACAACATTAATAATGATGGTGTAGTTTACATCACTTTTATTCACCTGACTTCCAGGTTGAATTGAGGTTTTTGACAAGCTGATCTCAAGAATAGATAAATGAATAAATTCATTAAGGAATAGGGTTNGTGCGTTTGATGCTCCCTAAAAGATCATCATCATCATCATTTTTTACTATTATTATTATTACTATATAATATCATTATTATTATTATTATTATTATTATTATATGGTGGAAGATATTTAAAGAATAAAAATTAAACCATTAATAACAGAATGATACAAGAAAAAGATGGCACAAAAAAATAATAGTACTTACATCTACATAATGTCACAAAAATAAAGTTGAAAGGATGCAAGATTGAAAAGACAAACTTTCTTATGTAAGGTGCTCAGTTTTAACTAATTAAAGTTTGAAACTGTTGTCCAGTGGGGAGCACATTTTGAGACTAATTAACTGCCAAAATAAAATTACATTATTCGACACTTACCATTCCTCCATCTTGCCACATCTTGAACCCGTAGGTTCCAGTAGAAAAAAACTCCATGCCGTCCGAGAGCTCTCCGGGCTTGATCCACATGGAGACCGTGGCTCCGGCTTTGCAGAAGTTGAGGTTGCTCAGGCACGGCTGAACGTCGCCTTGACGGGTGTCCATGCGAACGAACTGACCTTTTCCGTTGAGGTCGACGGCCTCCTTGACCTTGCCCCTGACGACGGCCGGCCGATTGATGACAGAGATGGAAAGGTTCCTGTGAGGCATCCTGCCGTTCGTTACGTCGAACTGATCCATGGGGACGTGGTAACGGATCGGTCGGCCTGAAGTTATCGATTACAATGATTTTAATAAACCAGCTTAATTTAGCTAATCGAGTATTAGGTTAACTAGAAGCAAGATTGTGTCGTTGGGGTGCATAAGCACTCGCGGATTGTTATCATCCCTAAAAACTCCACGACGCACCTCGAACGATGTAGCCGAGAACCTCGAGCATGTTTCGGTCGGCAGGCCACAATTCGAAGTCGTCGAGACTGAAGCCGGCTTGACCCAAGTTATGACTTCTCCTGCCAAATTCAATGTTTGAATCTGGAAAGTCATTGGGGGGCACTCTTTCCTTGCAGGACCGGGCCGTAGACACCCATTGTTGGTCCACAAAGAGAGTGATGACCTCATCTGGACTCATGGATAACTCCACAAAGTACCACTGACCCTCAATTCCTCTCTTCCAAGACACCTGAGTTGTAAGTAATTGGTTATTTGTCACCAATAAGCAAATAAATATCTTTAACATTCAAAAGGTGCCTCTGATGCCATGCTTACAGTGCCATATATATGAACTGTTAATATTGTTAATATTAACTATTATTAATATTTACTATTAACTATTTACTATTAATATTATTAACCTCATAATATTATGAGGTTAATGTTAACTATTAGTAATATTTACTATTCATATTATTAATGTTAACTACAACAACAAATAATAACAATAATAAAGTAATATTTTGATGTAAAGTCAATAAAACTGACATTCCAGAGTTGATGATCAAAGAGAGCCTCTCCAACAATGGCTTTATCTTTGTAGTACAGCTTGAGACCATAATCACCGGTGCTGACATAGTGCCCCCCATCCTTGAAAGGTCCAAATTTCATCCAGCCAGCAAGGAGGAAGCCATTAAAACAAGTGGAAACGTTGGTGTAGCAGTGGTCCTTCATGTCGTCGGAGAAGAAAGTCGTCTGTCCGTCAAATTCGAGAGCTTCGTCGCTCTTTCCCGTGTGGATGATCTTTGGCATCGAGCGATCTCCCTGCCGGTAGCGGATGTCGGCGATGGGCAGTCTGTATGCGCCGATGTGACCTGCGAATGAATTGCAATATAAACTTGTTATTATAATTACGATCTGAAATAATTTTATCGTTAATTTATATATATGTTATTCATGATGATTATCATCATCATCATCATCATCTTGGCCACCTGTGCAAGGTCACTCATGAGATGATGATTAAGTCTCAGGTGAGGTTAGTTGTGAGCAAGTCGAGGAAAAAACACAGGCAAATCACAAGACTAAATACTTTGTGATGAAATTGATTACAAATTAGTTCGGCCGTGCGTGAATTTATTTAAGCCAATTTGTTGAACCAAGTCGATCGGATTTTAAGGTTTAGGAGTTTCAGAGAGTTATTATCCGACATTTTGCCTGTCGTCATCCGTGCGGTCGTCGACTAAGAAATTACATGTGACTCGATCATTTTTTTCATCAGTAACATTTTTTTACATCAATTTAAGATCAAATCTATCGAAAAAGTGAGTAATAACAAAAAAAATGAAACAAATGACAGCATAATTTTGTATGATAATTGTATCATAATCAACTGCGACCCACCTACGAAGCGCACCGTCTTCTCGTCCAGCTCGGTCATCCAGAAGTGAACGTCGTCAAAGATGATTGGCTGATCCCACGTGTATCTGGACAGCCAGGCTGATCTTCCAAACCAGAACTGCCTTGGCTCTTTCATTCCAACCTTGGAGGCGTAGCTGTCCGAGGGCTGGCCTCTCACCTTAAGATAATTTAACAACCATTAACATAAATAAATCCCTAATATTGGAACAATCATTACTACTAAGAAGAAAATTGATGCGTAATATTATTACTGTTATTATATTGCGTTGAAAATAAAATTAATTTCACAATAAGTTATGCAAAGATGTTTAAGCAATCCTTTCACCAGAACAAAAATGATATTCTAGTAAAAAAACGTTGATAGAACACAAACGGAGGGCACCGACCCTGAGACCGTTGATGTACAGGCGCACGCCGTTGGTTTGGGAAAAGGTGGCCAGAATGTGGTACCATCTACTGGGGACGATCAGATTCGATTCACTGACGAACTTCCTTACGAGACCTTCTTTCGTCTTAAAGGTGAAGGTCAGCTGGCCATACTGGTTAAGTGACATTGCTAAACCATGGTTATCTTGGAGATCACCTCCTGATGAGAGGTACACGTGCTCCTGATTGGGTAGACTGGGAAAGTTGACCCAGAAAGCAACAGAATAACCTGCAATGGCAGAATGCTTTTGATTGGGAGATATTCATGAATTTGAATGTTGATAATCGTCATCAGCATTGTCATCAACATGCGTTCATCAATTTTTCTGTTCTTTCTCTTCTGTGAGTAATAAACACCAATATAAATATCAACGCATTGGTTTGCATATTTCATCAACATCATTGCTAGCATCATCACAAACATCTGGAAGAATGCAACCGAAAAGTTCAGAGGCAGCTGGCCCTAAAGCAGCCAGCAAGGTAGAAACACGTTGCATGCATCTTATTTACATCCTCATGATTCACACGCACACACGCACACATGCACATGCTCAGGGAACATCCCAACATCCACAGCAAGGAAATGGTGATCTTGTAGGAACTATTTCGAAGCAAGACTCAACAAAAAGTGCCAGTATAATAGGCATTGTTGATATTATTATTTAATAAGATATAAAGTGCCAGAACTTAATATGCTTGTCTGTATAATACATATACATTTAAAGACGTGTACAATGAAATGATTATCGCATACATTCATCAAGTGAAATAATAATAATAATAATAATAATAATAATAATAATAATAATAATAATAATAATAATAATAATAATAATAATAATAATAATAATAATAATAATAACAACAATAATAAT
>MPNW01000020.1:53222-190326 GCA_011800805.1 Hirudo medicinalis
TTCATCAAGTGAAATAATAATAATAATAATAATAATAATAATAATAATAATAATAATAATAATAATAATAATAATAATAATAATAATAATAATAACAACAATAATAATAATAACAATGACAACAACAATAATAATAACAATGACAACAACAACAACAATAATAATAACAATAGTAATAATAACTGCAACACGTGAGAGAACTCCAGTGCAAACGAGAAGTTTGAGTGCTTCATAAATAAAAGTGAGGATGCCTTGGAATGAAGGAATGAAAATGACCGTGTGATGGAATGAATGAAGGATGAACTAATAACTTTTCGAACAAGCAGGAATACAGCAAATACTTCCCTCCAAAAGAGATGCTGCGAGCACTTGCCGGTTGCTTAGCGATGGTTACGATAACAATAATATAACAAGTTTAGTTCTCCAGGATTAAGAATGATAAGAATGCATTTAAGCACGTAACAGTTTAAATTACGAATGATCGAGAAAAGGAAAGCCGACAACATTCAACAGCGAACAACAATATACAACTGCACGACTATTTTCTGCCTTAACAATCTAATTAAGTTAACTAGAACATTAGTAATCATGTCAATAAGATTCTAAGGAGAGATTGATAGTGATGATTGCACTGCAAGCCTATCTCGGATAGTGAGGAAGAAATGTAAATGAGAATGAGTCATGACTGAGAAACATGCTAAGGAGGTATTATTGAATTTAAGAGAAACCAACGAGATTAACCAGTAAGGAATAAAAGGAATGTGAGGATCAAGCAGCCCTCAATTCACTGCAGTATTTACAAGTCGGACAACCAGGCTGACTAAAGCTAAAAGTTGAAGAGGTAATTACTCCAGGAATGAATGAGCGACGGAATGAATGAGAATGAGAATAACTCACTCAATCATTCACTAAAGTGTTTGTGATTTCTTTGATATTCATGCGAATGTTCATCTTAATTCTCGTCAAGATTTGAGAGATTGCATGATTGAGTGAGTGAAAAGTTGGTGAAAAAAAAAGTAATGATGACTCCTTCCAGACAAAGAACGCAATCAACCTTGGAAATGCCTTAGTCATGATGATAACTTCCATTTCTGGAAAGGTTTATCAAAGGATGCACTCCATTCCAAGCGGAGTAATGCTGGATAAATGTAATACTTTATCTGTCTTTCTGGAGAATTTACGTTGTTATTTACAAGATCGTCATGATATACAATGACAATAAACAAAATACAATAATACCTTTGCACACATCAATATCATCGTCATCATCATCGCTGCCGCTATTTAAAATCTTATTATTTCATCCATTAGTTAACTCCAAGAAAAACTTTAAAAAAAATCATCACATCATCACGTATAAATCTTAACCGAATATTTAACCTCGCCCACATTCGTCAGCTTTATCATCATCGTCGTCGTCGTCATCGCCACCGTCATCATCACAAAACAAATCGTCAACAAAGGCTTTCAAAGTTTTCTTAAAAATCTTGCACAAGATGAAACTCTCACTATTCAACGAAAACAACTACGAGGATAGTGATGGTTGAGGTGGTGATGATGCTGATGATGATGATGATGATGATGATGATGATTATGATGATGACGACGACGACGATGAGGATGGTTATTGTTAACATTAGTACTCCATGGCAATGAAGCTGACAAGGATAAAAAAAATGTCATCAATAACATTCGGATGAGGACACCGTTCTCGTCTCACCTTCTCGGCAATAGGTGAGATCAAAGAAACATTCGTGTACCATGGTTCCTCCTCTACTCACGAGGGCGCTACTATGACTCCCGCCCTGGAGCATCAAGGCGTTCTTCCGGACCCCACGCACGGGATTAGGTGTACCGTTCGTCGTGGCATTTAAACCAGAAGGACTTTGCATGTTACCCTCCACAAAAAGGTCCATCGGTAATTCATAGTGGATCGGTACTTCTGGAAGAAGAAAAGAAACACTACTGAAGTTTATGACAAAAGCCATATCCGTTGAGATGGTAAAGTCGTAAATTACTATACAACGAATCAATGATTCTTCATAGCTTGACCTAACATAACATAACATTGACCTAACATAAACTAACCTTCATCCATCTCAATGATGATATTGATAGTCTCATTGACCAGCCTGTCCTTGTCCTCATCAGTAATTCTGACCTCCCTTTGGAAGGTCGTCTTCACGTAGCCCCTGGTCTTTACATTGCTCCACCTTGCTTCACCCAATCGGTTGAGGGAGAGCAACAGGGCGAGGCCAATCAACGAGAATTGGCCCAATTTGCAGGTCATCTGTCTAAAATTATCCCTGCTACTGTTTGATACTCTGATAGATGATGTCTTGCAAGTAGTAGTTCAAATCAATTTTTCATGTCCTCACCTACAAGGAAGGTTGAATTAATTATTGAAAATTCAAGCAGCGTTTCGATCATTTAAAATCTCCATCATTGCCAAAATCACTTTTATAACCACAAAAGTGTGTTTCCATAAAATGCACAGTTACAATTGTAATTAGCCGATCGTATGAGTGCTTGTGTATCCGAGAAGGAGGTGAGGGCACTTTTTAATCAATCTATCATTTATATAGCGCCCCTACCCGAGGGAGCTCCCTGGCTGGGTTGCGAACACGACACATTATGAAGGCAGGAATGCAACCCATTCGGCCAACCCGCACGACAACTGTTGAAGCAATATAATTGTTGAGTGGTCTCCCTGGATTGCAGCAATTATTGTAATTGTCATTATAACATGAATAATCTGAGGAAATAGTATCATCGCATTCATAAATATCATTATCGTTTTTAACATGCCAATTTTTTTTTTATCTCTAAGCTTGTGTGTGCGTGCTGTGCGAGATGTGCATTCCAGTCAGTTGGTGTCTCCAATTCAGTGCGTCTCCAGTTTATGGAAGAAAAAATCAACTGTAAACAAGATGAGGACGACGACGAAGATGCTGACGATAGTCACTCACTTCATGATCACACGTTCATTATTACAGTACTTTATAAACATATTAGAGGCTGATAAGACTTATTTGTATTGTTAATATTACCATTTTACAAAGCAACAATTAATAAGAATATTTTAATCAATAAAAAATTATATCTAAATTCCATATCAGGATTTCAATCTTCTTGACATAACCTGATATGATCGTTATCAATAATAACGTTCATATCGTTATTAATCCTAATCGTTAATAATCGTTATCAATAATAACGTTCATATCACATCGTAGCACCAGCCTATTGATGGCTTTGTTTTAGATATTGCTAAGAAATAAAAAGCAACTAAACAAAATATTTGGTGGAAATATTTTTAAGAAAAAGGCCACAGCCAATCGCTTGACGTCTCCTTTCTTTAGAATAAGTTATCGCTAACAAGTGGGCGAATGGAGAAGAATGTAGAAATTGCCTATGTTATGATAATTTCATTGTTTCCATAGCAACATTACAAGGTTCTGAATAAAAACAAGCACCCTTATGTGAGACCCAAAATCTGCAGTATTCTAAAGTCGTACTTCAGCGACAGTGGTTTTTCCAAAGGCTCAAAAGTTGAATGAATGGTTCATGCTCTTCAATTGTGGAATGGATTTATAGGCTGAAATTGATTTATAGGCTGAAATTGATTTATAGGCTGAAATGGATTTATAGGTTGGAATGGATTTATAGGCTGAAATGGATTTATAGGTTGGGATGGATTTATAGGCTGAAAGGGATTTATAGGCTGGAATGGTTAAAAGCGAATGATGGAACATTCCCCCATTGCACTCTTGTACTGTGGTCTAGATGACTCGGTCTTCAATCATTTGAGAGCGTGTGAAGAAACCGGAGATGGTTGTAAAAACTTTGGTATTTGTTGACATAAACATCATGTTGGTCCTCCAGCTGTTTTACAGAAGTGATGACCATAATTGATACAATGTAGTAAAGTATAATTTTGCAATCACCCAAATGACTGTGATGTTCGACGATGGCATCGTAATCACGAGCCCGTCAAACAGCATCACCACTACAGTCGCGGTGGCTATAACTTCAATTATCATCTCGTATTCTCGGCTATTACAGCCATTATCCCAATCATCATCGGAATCATCACCCGTAGAATATCATCAATCATTTGGTAAATTCCTGCCAAATATTTTAGTACATTGTTGTTGACGTGAGCTATTTATTTTCCAATAAGTTGATCATACTATAACCATCATCATCACAATCACGATGTATTAAGTTGCCCAGTAACCCATAAGCGGGTTATCCTACATTACCACCTTTCATGGATTAAACTTTAATTATGACAATGAAATGTCAGAACTATTTAAATGCAATAATATCATTCCTCTTTTTCTGTACATGGTAGGATGAGCACAAAATGATTGATACTAATGTTATCATAAGCGCTAATAATCTCAATTTTATGTAATAATAATTTAATAATAATAATTTTATAAACAACAACAAATGAAATAACGATTAATGGCACTTGCTATTTTGGGTCAACACTCTTTTTGAATTATGTTACACATTTTCTATCACATCAGGTACATTATCACAAATTATTCAAAAAAAAACTAAAATCATCCTTTGGCCACATTAGGAAATCTTTTTACCCATTTAATAAAAAGTTTAATAATTCAAATAAAATAACTAATTAATTTAGTTAAAAAAATTAATTAATGTGGAAAATGGAAAGCAAATTGTTAATGTTCGTAATTTTAAAAAGTGGTAATTTTGATAAGAGAAAGCACAAGTCCAAAGCATGCATAGCATACATAGGCACATTCTTTCAAAATCTAATGAGCACAAGTCTATACAAAGTCAACTGATTCACAGCTCGTCATTTGCAATGTCTGTTCCTCCAAAACAATGCAGTGCACTGTGTAGGCCACATCCTTCAAGGCATTGTATTGAAGGCATTGGAGATATTTTTGAATCTCTTAGAATCTTATGAATAATATCAAAATGTAGGTTGTAATTAATGATAATTAATATGCCTAGCTAATAATAATAGCTAATAATAATATCATAATAGCTAATGTTATGGGTCATTATAAAAAAAATACAGAATAAAATAACGCAAATAAATAAATAATTTGAATAGACAATAATTAAGCAAATAATTAATCCTTCTTGTTATCTCAATTTGCACAGTTTCTTTATCCAGAATAAAGATTATTAATATTATTTATTGGGATTGAGGTTTTTGAAACTTTTCATAAATCTAGTTCTGCTTGAAAGTAGATAATGTTTATAAACACAAATTCATTCCAATGCCACAAAATACAATAATCATTATAATATATAATTTAAAGAATATCCCAAAACTAAAAATATATTATATATCTCACCTTGTTTTATGTCAGAAGTTATTTCAGAATTTCTTCCTTTTGCAAATCTTTGAAAATTAAAAAGAAAATTATTTCCCTCCGCCCTTACTGCACCTTCAGTAACTAGAGGCTAGTACATAAGTTTATCTAGAGAATGTTTATCTGCCGAGGGGAGCGTGCAGCCCACGTACGCTTTCGGACAACAAAGGTTTGGTGAAATCCTAGCTCAATAGCAGCGGTGGTAGTGAGTGTAGGCAGTTATATTAAACAGAAAGGCACTCAACAACTCATGCATTCTTAGTGCCAAGATAAATGCTGCAGCATTGGTTTAACGATTTCTCTCGCTCGCTCTCTCTGTATGCCAGACATTTCGGAGTAATTAGATGAATTACACATCATTGCAGACTTTTACTTCTTACGTGTAATGAATGCTACGACCACACTTTATCACAGAAAAGAGGTCTATTCTCCAAGATGCTAAAAGCAAAGCACATCGGACTTACAAAATGAGACGAGACCACCTATTAATAACTCAAGCAGCTACTACAAAACAGTAACATCCAACACATGCGTGGCGCGCTTCATCGATCACTAAACGTTCTTACAACAAATTTAATTACATTAATGCCACGATCAATGACATTGACATCTGTAACACACTCCATAGAATTTGTCAAAACTTTTTCCACTGCTGAAGGAGTCACATCATATTAAGAGTTGTGTAAGGCATTGGTGAGACCCCATCTGGAGTACTGTATACAAGTATGGAACCCTCACTTCAAGAAGGGCATTGAAACCTTGGAAAGGCTGCAGAGATTAACAGGAAGAGAAGATTTACCAACTGAACATTTCTTTAAGGAAAAAACAGTTCCACAAGAGGGCATGAATGTAAGCTGCATAGGAAAGCAGCGGGTACTCTGAAGAATAATTACTTCAGCACAGAGAGTAGTTAAATCTGTTGAATAAAACAAGCTTGATGAGGAGAAAATATATTCAGATTCGGCGGAACTAGGAAAATAGGACTATCGAACTAAATAAGAGATCAGTCTACTTAAACCTTTTAAGTTAAACACTATAAATTGATGTTATGTTAAGTAATGTTTCCAATTACTAACTGAGGATTACTTGCAATAGATACTTCTAACGACAAAAACGAGTTTTGTATTTTTTTTTAACTTACTAGACGAGGGCATTATGACATTGCACAATAACAAATGTTCAAACCCCACTTTGAGCAATTATCTGCATTCTTTTACGTTAGCTTAAACTCAGAAACAAGCCAATAATTTACAAGAATGTAAGACTTACCCTAAGCCAAACTCACACAAATCCTAAATACAGTCTCAGAAAACCATGCTGCCCATATCAAGTGACATGTCATTTTACAGTTCTAAGGCAACTTGCTTAAATAAATGTAAACACTGAAAACGAAAATACAAAAATGATATCCGACCTGTTCAAAAATTGCCACAATTTGAACCTGCTATCACACCCCATCAGACAAAACGAGCGCACTTTCCAAATTTATTATATGCAGCAAGCAATTTCATTCAGAAGTAAATAAAATAAAAGAATGTTTACAAGCTTGAACATTTACAGTTTATAATATTAAAAACCTCAACTATGTCTATCCTTGATCTTAAATATTTATCACCTAGCTGAACTGAAATATGGCCCATCTGCCCAGCACACGGCTGGACAGCAGCCAGGACAGGGTTCTTCGGTCCAGGCTGACAAAAACCAGCACCGTCCACCGCTAAAGCAAGCTCACTCAGTTATTAAAGATAAATTTAAATCCAGAGAAAATGTGTTACTAGTCAGTTAAAGTATTTAATGCTGCATACCACCCCCACTCATTGACATCTCCAAAGTCATACAACATACAAAATGTTTATATGGTAATAGAAAATAGTTGAAGTCATATGTAATACATGTCTCCTCGCTGGTTGTCAGCTCCCATCCCGGTCCCTGGCTTGCACGGGCTCTCTGATCTGTTCTTCAAGCTCCGTTGCCAGGCCGAAATGAATTTAGGCAACTTGGGGGCAACTGTTAGCAATGTGACCAGGCTGATCACATTTGAAGCATTTCTGCTCTGTGTTACGGGACCTCTTATCCTCTGGACATTCCCTTGAGAAATGACCTTCCTCACCACAATTGTAGCAAGTGCCAGTTTGACGAGAACTGCTGCCATATCCACCACGTCCCCTCCTTGTCTCACCAGCCTTAGAACAATCGCGTGAGAAATGGCCTGACTCTCCACATGTGTAACATTTTCTGTCATCCACACGGTTGTTGGCTTCCGAGCAATCACGAGCAATATGCCCGCTCTTTCCACAGTTGTAGCAATTTCCGGCTGTGGAAAATAACATAACACTCAGAAATCGTTGCTAATGGCTAAATCCAAAACAAATAACGAAATATTTTACATGGTCCACTTCTGGGGGCACCTCCACCACGTCCACCACGGGGACCTCCCCTTCCAGCACCAGTTTGTGCCTTAGAACAATCACGTGCGATGTGACCTGGCTTGTTGCAGTTGTAGCATTTGGAATCAGACATCTTCGCAAGTTTTCTATAACATATAAATATAATATATATGTGATTCTGGGTAATCGCAATCCGCTAACTTCAACAACAAGGCATCAAACCACACTAACCGAGACGAAAGAAACAAGGCAAACGACTTTGAGTGAGAAAGGAAGATGGACCTCACGCGCAATACCAGTAAACTTCAAAAAAAGTTGAATAGTAAAATTAATTATTTTAATTTACATACAAATAAAACTTTTTTAATAATGTATTTATTGTAGTATTTTTTATTTTATTTTATTTTATTAAATCATTTCAACCACAAAATATGCTAAATAATTAGATGTTGCCACTCTATGTAAATATTTTACATATTATAAATAATAAATTGTTTCTAAAAATTTATTTATAGTATAGCTTATGGCATAACCTAATTTCGAAAGTGCTTAACCAAAACGATGATATTGTAATTATAACAAATCAAAAATATTTTAAAATATATGTAACATTTTTTGATTACAAATAAAAAATATATTCGAGGCATTAGTATTGGTTTTTTTAATTACTTTATTTGCTATTAAAATATTTGTATGTTCATAGCGTTGTAATTAATGTTGATTCTAATTGTTTGATGTTATCTGATGTGAAAAGTCACGCTCAGTAAAAAGAGCTTTTGGCTATCTTCCTTGATAATTAAGGCATGGAAAAGATATAACTACCACACACATAACTACTATATATAAGACACAACTATATATACTACAAATATTGTAGCATTAAATCAGATTCTCGAAAATGTTAATAAAAGTAAAATGCAAAGCTTAGCCAAATTTCCGCAAACTACAAATTATTTGCAATAACGAGATATTTTTTATGGTTTCTTTACCAGGCGAATTTTAGTTGATTCTTATGCTATTTGACACATAAATAGTAACAATTATTTTTAAATGCATTCAGATAATTGCTTTATTATAAAATTGCTCAATTTTAATTTCCGGTTTTACATTAAATTCATAATAACCACCAAATCACAATATATTAAATATGATTAACAAATACCTTTATTTATAAGAAAACTTGTAAGATATTGTCAGTATTTGTATCCTTAATGGTTGGCTTTTAATTTGTTCGATTTATTCAATTAGTGCAGATTTGACACATCAAATAGCCTAAAAGTAAAACTTTTCATCAAAGATTTATTCCATAATTAAAATTGTATCTGATTTCTTAAACAAATAACTTAATAGCAAAACCATAAGAACATGAGAAAAACCATGAGTATGAACACAAGTCAATGACAATGTTCACAATACAAAATAAATCAATTTACTGCTTACAATCTAGACAAAACCAATGGCCAGTTCATTTATGTTTTCATCCAATGCATTCAAGGTGAACAATGACTGAGCAACAACCATTTTTTTTTTGTCCTGGCCAAAAGACCAACATAGCATCTCTGCATTTCATCAACCTTGATATATTTTCAGACTATCAGGGTCTGATCAAACAGTCTTTGTTTCCCAATTTGAGTATGACCAGGATTACTTAAACCTGTCCTCAAAACCAATGTAGGCTGGGTTTGTTGATTGAAAACCAAAATGTATCTTACCATAGCAATTCATTATAATTATTGTGCATATTCATTTACCACTGCATCTCCAACATTTTTCTCATTTCTTCCTTGTGGAATATTTTCAGGAATCTTATAAAAAAAAACACAATCTTTTTTATCAAAATCTATTATCATTAACACCTTTTAAACAATTATTTACCAGATGTTCCCATTCGCCTGTTGCACATTGCACAACAACAACAACATGTCTTGCAGAAATCAACTAGGAGACATCTCTGAAAAAACAACAGCTAATGGTTGAAGGCTTGTCATTGCAGTCTTGAACCTTTGCTCTGATGTAAATTTGATGAAATTGATTTAATTAATTTAAATTCATATTTTTTACTCTAAGGGCGTAAATTCATACCTGCATCACCCGGAATGTTGGTGATTCTGGAGTCTTCTTTCACCACATTATTGTAATAGGCTTTTTCTTTGCTGTCAACATGAACGGGGTGATAATTATTTCGATAATATCCTGTCAATTCCTTTCCCACAGCCGCAAATCCAGAGAACTTTTCGCCGAATAAGTCTGACGTCTCTCGTATTTAAGAAAGCGAAGACATCCATACCAAGACCATATAATAGATAGTTTTAATAAAAGTAAATTTAAACAAAAACATATGTGAAAAATCGTTTTGCTTTAATATTTATATTAATTGTTATTATTAATATTTATATTAATTTATATAATGTTATATTAATGCAATATTTTATCTAAGTTTTGCAAATTTTCACGACAGAAATAATTTTTGATTTTTTTAAATTTGTTATTTTGATTAAACCGATATTTATAGGTAATTTGATTTTGTAGCTTAAATAAATTTAGTCCTTTTCAGACTTCTAAACTGAAAATTAATTTAAACATATATAATTATTTATGCGTCAATAAACGTTTGATGCTAACTTTAATCATCACAAAGTTCATTAATTAAATAAGTATTTTTATGTGATAACTTTATAAAAAAAATTATGTTGTATTATATTACCGGCTTATAGCCATCCCTATATGGAATGACTTTAGTTTTGATCGGTCGCTCAGGTTGTGAAGGGAGATGCCGTTCCCTCTGATTAAGCTCGGCTATTTGGTTGTGAAGCAAATTAGTAAACCGTTAGCCAATGTGATTAAAAGCAAGGCAAAAACTACGCCTTTTTTGAGAAATAAGATTCTGCTGCCTCCAGCACAGCGTAAGACTACATAGTGTTGCTCCAATGTTATTGTATGCCTAGTCATTTAAACATATTTTCTCTGTTGTGAACCTCCAGTGTATCACAAGATTGATACGACTATCAAAATGAAGTTGCTCGGCATTGGCAAGGTTTCAACAGTCAAGCCACTGAACGAGGATGTGGCTGTCGATTTAGCGGCCGAGATGCTAGGAGAGTTTGTCATTTTTTCGATCGCTGCTGCGCTTCTTTTTGCAGAATATAAACGACAACAATATAAGGACCAAATTAAGGTTTGCATGATATATGATGACATTCTTTCATGCTGTAATTTTCTAGCAATTTATTGCATGAATATTTTATTGCAATTTAAATATCATAAATGCCATCTCTTGTGCAGGAAGACACTCAGAACAACAGACTTCATACTCTTGAATCTGAGGTGAAGAAATTAAACACCATGCTGGATGAGCATGTGCTATGGTTAGAAAGAGTTGCAAGTCACCTCAAAATACCTCGCCCTGCCCACCCTACTGGGGACAAGGGAGTGATTCAGAATGGTGAGAAGACTAGCGTGGTTAATGGCTCCTCGTCCAATGGGAGTCCCGAAGTGCCCCTTCAGATCAAAGACATTAAATCTCAAATTGTTCTACAAGTTTACAAATAAACAGACTCATCAACCAGGATCAATAAATGATGTACATCAACAAAATCTCGGGTCAGCTTTGTAGGTTCAATATCATTTTGGCTATTTTTGGTGATTTTTTGCAAAATTCACTCAGAGATTATTAATTTGTTACTTTCTCACTCTCTAATCTTGTCAGGCAAAGATTGTTTCTATTGCTTTATTAGCAAACTTTTTTGTTTGTAAGGCTTCTTTGATCATCCATCATAAACCACAAACTGTATATATGTTTAATAGGTATATATGTTTATAAACTGTTCTTGTTTTTAAGGGACCACCTAATGTCCCTGACCAAACGTCAGAGATTATGTTTTTACAAACATAAATGGAGTTATAATAGAAACAACCAGTCAATTTGTGTGGTTAATATTTCCTGATGTATATCCATCCCGAATGAATCACAACATGCATGCCACATCACAAAAGTATTGTGACAAACAAAATATAACAATGAAATTCATATTACATACAATGTGATTGTGGGCGACAAGATTATAGATTGACAAAGACTTCCTAATGCATTTATTTGATAATGTACAGTGCATCATGAACGTATTCATGCAGTAATGACAGGAATAATGAATTGACATGCCAATAAAATTCAAACGATCTCAGTAACGAAATGTATTGGGCTAATGGCAGCACTTGATGCAGATAACGATTGCAGTTCAGAAAAGCATTTATGGCCTGCTTGAAGGAATTTCATGGAATTAATATTCAAAGATCCTTTCTGCGAAAACAGGCCCAGCATACCCTGACTGGATATGTCCAGTTTCTTGACATGACAGTCCTGTGACATGAACAGCCATCACAGACACCCTCTCCACATCCTCTGCAGTGATGTATACTTAAAATGTCTCGAGATTCCTCATCCATCTTGTCTGAGAATCTCATCGTCCCATTGCTATCCCTTACCATTTTTGGAACTGGAGTGTTGAATTTCCTTTTGCAGATGCAGCAATCCTCGATCAATTCGTCCTTTACCCAATACGAGGGACGTGCGCTTTCTTTGATGACCTCTTGTGACAATAAACATTTTGATGTAAATATTAGTTGTAATGATCATACATGATAATAAACACTTCCTTAGTGACCATTAGCACATTTAAAGTTATTTATATAGCCAGTAAAATTATGAAAAACGAAAAGCATCGAACATGACGAAAAGCCCTGTATAAAAAGAAAATATAACCAACCCATTGGATATTTTATGGCAGTGGTAAGAACTTCCAATGTGTTCGTAAAATACTCCCCAACCTTTCTGGGCAGGAGCTGGCTAGTAGATATTTCAGGCTTGTAATGGTCTGCTGTTAAAAATGGAGTTGATCACAAAGCATGATAACGAGCGTGCTATTTTTAGTTTCAATATTTTTAGCTAGTCAGTTATGTAATTAGTAATATGAAGTCTCACCCTCCGAAGGATTTGAAAAGCAATCGTCGCAAACCCTCACAGGCTCCTCTCCCCATCCTTTCTCAGGCACAGGCTTTTTGTTTGTTGAGCAGGAATGACAGACGCAT
Source organism: Hirudo medicinalis (assembly GCA_011800805.1). NCBI lineage: Eukaryota > Metazoa > Annelida > Clitellata > Hirudinida > Hirudinidae > Hirudo > Hirudo medicinalis. The sequence continues at coordinate 66,058 of MPNW01000020.1, forward strand.
TTGCCGCACCATCTGCAGTGATGCCTCGTCTTCAGGTTTCCAAAACTTTTACCACAACGACTGCAGTTCTGTTTATCAAATCCAAGATAGAAAGTCAATGATAACACACTAACAATTGAATAATTACAATGTAATCGGCCCAATAACGTTGTTACGATGTCGACGACATACCGGTTTGTTGTTGGGCTCCCAGTAAGTCGGTGCAATCTTGTCGGCAGCCCAGTTAGTCACCGCTTCGACGGGTGCCGCACCAACACTCGCCAGGACGCCGCCGATCTGAGTGACTTGCTCGATTAATCTTCGCCCAGTGTAGTCATCGTCTTGGAATTCCTTCTCACCCTGGCAAAAACATTGTGGCTAAAAATTATGGTAATTATTCTATTCTGCTTTTATGTCTTTATAAACAATTTTAATAAATAAATTGCATCTTAGTCGATATAAAACATTCAACTTGAGAAACCTACATCGCTCCAGACGTGGTAGTAGTCAGTCACAGCTGCAGTCTCCACAGAGTCATTTCCGTACCAATATTTGTTACTGGTGTAGATTACTCCACACATCTTGCAATTCAGTATATACCTAGATATAATATGTAAGTTTAAGATAGCTGCACACCATCAATTATCAAATTTAATTCTAAACTTACCCAGACCACTTCAATTTTGTCAAGCTGACAATGAGCCCAAAATCTGATGGAGGCATTTTTGGCACAACCCTATTTTTCTCATTGTTTCTTTCATAACAACTCTGCATGAAGTAAAGTAACATTGTAAATACTGAATTAAGGACTATTAGCAACCATGCCTTCCTTTTATTACAAATTGTAAAATATCCAATCAGATCAATAGACTTACTCTGCAGTACATTATGGAATTCTGGTGCTTGTTGTTGTTCCTGCAAGAAGTCCCAGATGAGTGAGGAATGCCAGTCTTCAAGTGGTTGCTGACCTCATCACAAGAAACCCTGTCATAAAAGCAAACATAGTTGATTGATCAATGTTTAGTAACTATTCATAAAAAAAATCTTTGTAATTATAAAACGTAAAAGAAGTCAATCTACCTGCAAATCTCACAGTGGATTCTGCAAGTAAAGAACTCTTCAAGGTAAAATGAATTGCTAGGCTCAAGATTGCCATAACGTGACATTAGTCTCTGAAAATAACAAAAGTAGTTTGAAATTCTACACAATAACAATCAATTTATGCACAGTGTTGGAGTCAACATTATTTTATAACAGACTACCTGTAAGGCTCTGTAAACAAAGACAGGTTTTCGAGGACATCTGAATTTATTGTTGGAGAGAATCTTCTGGATTTGACTGCTCACTCTCCCAAAGGAAACTTCTTTGGTGTTCTTGTGGAGGTAGTGAAGAGATGAATAAAAAATGAAGCTTTCTTTTATTTTCTGCCTCATTTTCTGCTCAATAACCTCAGCATATTCTGATAAACGATAACAATTTAATTGTAAATTATTTGTAATATTCAGCATTATATATTTCCCTCAGGGGTGTCCTTTTGTTAATGTTTCTTGATCATTAATCGATGCAATTCAAATCAAGGTTTTAAAAAAAAATCCAAAACCAATGAAATGAAAAAATCACCATTGATTCCCATTGATTAGAATGAGCTCATCGATTTATTTAATTATCTAAGCACGAAGTTGAACCAACTTTCGGAATGTTGCCGACTGATTGCAATGGGAGTCTCGTGGAGTATGACCAAGTCAGGTCCAAGAGACCTAAGGTTATTTTTTCCAGACTTTAGCTGTGCACACATGGCTTCCAAAAACGGGCCATAGTTCTCCATGAAGGTCAAAGACAGCTCCATGAGCAACTGTGCATTGTCATTATGAATCATATGACTGTTTTGGTGATAGATGACGACATCCGACAGAGCCATTATCTGAAAATACATGTATTCCATCAAAATTGCAACAAAACTACAGAAAAAGTGATGAAATATTAGACAAACCTTCAACAAGACCCATGCATTAGGGTTGTCTTTGATGGTTTGAATACCCTCAACCATCAAAATTATGGCCTTTAAGGATTGGCAATAAGCGGCCCATATACCCCCTATGGTTGAGGGCCTGAAAATGACCACTCCGTTGTAAAAAGTCTGATTGATCGCCTCGGCCAGAGCGCCACCGTCGTCGCCAAAGACAGAAACAACTTTCATCCTCGTGTCAATCTCGCAGCCTAATTTCATTATGAAGTCCTCAACAGTTTTAACCTTTGAGGAGTAATCGGTGATTTAAAAACTAGGCAATTATGTCTAAAACCTCAAATTGTCTTCAAAGTATTTGTAGAAATTATGCAAAACATACAGAAGCAAATGTCAATAGGCAAGGAATAATTGGTTCTAATTAATATTCAATCGAGCAAAAGTCGATCCTAATTCTTTTGGATGACGCAAATGATGATACTGAATAACAGAATAAAGCTCCTTACCATTATTTCATCAGGTGTGTTGAGCAGGTGGAAACTGCTCTCTGTATCAAAAAAACTGTCACTGAGAGGATCATGATGGATTTCCTCAAATTTAGAGCTATGTTGATCCAATTGCAGGTGATACATGTGATCGTGCAGGACGAAATTCTGTGACATTAATAATTCTATTACCAATTGAAAATGATAAAGATACATTCTTGTTGGATCGCTCTCACACTTACAAACCTCATTTAAAATTTTCATTAAACAATGATTGTGATTAACAAATTCATATATTCTTAAAACATTTAAAGCAATGTAATGTTTGAAGGCCAAAACCTATTCTAATCATCAATAAGCTAATTTATGTATGAAACAGTGTAACAGTCACACAAACCCTGTAATCTTGGCTTGTCTTTGGCAATTGAATTTCAGTTTCAGAAACCAATCCATGCCTAGCTGAAATGCCCTTGAAACCATTGGTCGAAGACGGACGAGAACAAGGGACTTCATTCCCAACAAAATTTGAGGGTCCATTGGTGCCTCCGGCTCTCGGCTCCTCCTGATCGGGATCAGCGTTTTCTCGGTCATTTTCCATCTCTGGAAAGCTACATTGGTTCCTACTAGTTAAACATCATTGATTTAAAGAAAATTATTAACTCTATAAACAGAAATATAATGACGATCATGTGCACATTAAATTAACAATTTCATAATTTCTAGGATTAAATCAATAAATCTCACTCAAGGTCTATATCTTGAAGGAGGATAAAATGATTATCATCATTCTGTTTAACCTCGGTCTCCAAATGGCCAGAGAAATTATTGTTTACCCAGCCGTTCGTATGTTGACAATTATCATCTTCTTTGCGGTAGCTTGATCTCGAAGCGATGCTATTCCTCTCAGGCATCATTATGGAAGTGCCTTTACGGAAGATTACAGATTAACAATATAATTTCAGTTATAACAACACGTCCTTATCGGGTTAAGGTGATAGACAAAATAACATAGCCTAAGCGCAACCGTGATAATGTAAACCTCCTTTTGTATTAAGTCTATGGGTCTCCAAAAATCATCGAGACATTTTATGGTTTAAAAATTTTCCAAAAATAAATATGTTAAAATTTAAATTTACAAGTTAATAAAATGTTCTTTTAATATATTGCTAAATCCTCTCTTAGAAAAATGTTATGCAATAAAATTGTGCTCGCGAGAGTAGGATTTCTCGTATTATTAATACATTCCATCAATAAGTTTTTTATTTACTAGTATTGGCATCAATCGCAATAATGACTACTTTGGTTCCTTCTCTTAAACATTCTTCTACAAAAGGAATTGATAACAAGAAATCATTAATGGAAAAAGTGGTTTCACCATAGCAGGGCATTCCCAAACTTATTTTGCTCAGCGCCCCCCACCCTTTTCAAAGGAAATTTTCTTCAGTGACCCCAATAAAATAACACAAAAAAGAAAACAATGAGGAAGGGCAGCGAGGGCATTTCAGCTTTTTCAGGGGAGCAAGCCCTCGCTCAAACTTTTCCTGATAATAAAATGACTTTTTCCTCACCAAATGTCAGTGGGGCCACAGTTACTAATCGGCCGTCAACGTTGTGCCATGGGAACCCCCTCAAATACCTCCCACCTCTTCGGCAATACCTCACACTTTTTTTTAACCACTGAGGTAACGTAGTATTTATAGTGGTTATGAAAACCGAGGTCTCAGTAACTACTCTTCATTTTTAATATCCGCATTAGGAATTTCGACGCCATTTCAGGGCAAACCCTTGCACAACTTGAAGAGTTGAGCTTTACTCTTTTTTTATTCTATCCAAAGGTCAAGGGTGGTGGGGGCTTTCCTCCTTGTCGCCCAAATGACATCCCTGATCCACATTTACTTAAGTCCATCGTGGAATTGTCCTACGCGTCCACATGCATAACTGAATCAAACAAATACTTATTTATCGATCTGAAAGGTTATGTACTATCAACATTTTAGAAATTTAAGTCTATAAAATGAGCCTAGCAGAAAACGTCATTTTCTATTTTGAATATATTTCATTTTTTATAAAATGACTTACTGAACTCAAAAGTCTACGTGAAACCAAAGTCGCTCTTTTGCATGTCTTCAATTTTTGTCGATTTAAGTGAGAATCGGTTGTAAATGCATCCACAATATCGTGAGATTAACGTTCTTTGTGGAAAGGAATAAAATATGATCGATTGAATGATAGCCTGAAAACAAAACATCCCAATTAGATGATAGATGCATTCGACAACGTAATTTCATTAGCCTCCACGAAAGCTAAAATGTCGCAGATTTTGGTTATTCCTGGAACCTATGTAATCTGCTCTGCAATTTTGCAACATATTTATAAAGCGCCATATCATCAGAGGCGCCTAGCAATTAATGTGGCGCCTAATCCCAAGAGCGATGGGCAAACTAGGTTGCAAATATGATACGATACTATTGTTCCATTAATTTCGCATGCGGGAATTCAACTACATGAGCCGACTTGCAATCGTCGACAGTTTCTTGACAAAAACAACATTAATGTTATTGCCCATGCCACAACGATTGCTTATCCCTTCTTTTCATCCGATCATTTGAATCCTAAATTGCTGGCCTCCTTTGTGTTGTCTCTGTTCGTTTTTTTCAAGACGTTGTCTGAAGACTTTTGGGGACCGTCGCTCATGCTGTTGTTAGGGATGCTGTCGCAGTCCTCGTAACCATCGGCACCATAATTATCGTCCAGAACGACTACAGATAACATCCTCGGCTCTCCGTTTTTCTTAAAATCTTCCAGAGGCAGATAACCGGCTTCGTGGTCTGACGTCACGTGACTGGAAACGACCTGCGACCTGATCTTTGATCCGAAGGTCATGGAGTTTTTGGCTTTTGATTGCTGGGCTTTGGAAGTTTCGTTCGTCTCTTGGGATGCCCCCTGTGTGACGTGATTGTTCAAAGTGGCCAGTGATGGGTTGTTCTCATCCTGAAAACTGATCGTTTAAAATTATTTCGCGTTTGCTGTAACTAATAATTTAATAAATTGTTACAACGTGAGAATTCAAATGATAGCAGGTTTTTGAATATATAATTTGCTAATTTAATGAATCATCGTTGCAAATTCCAAACGACGAAGACCCACGAAAGACACAAGGAAATACAGACAGCATCAGCGAAACTTACTCATTAATAGGCTGGACGCACCGCGTGACATTTCGTCAGCCAATCATCTACATTGTTCGAAGGGTGCGTTCTTAGAGATGAATTTTGTTATCATTTTTCTTGTTCGTTATTATTATGCAAAATACGCTTGCTATATTGTCCGAAAAATTTAACAACCTGCTTTTTAAAACATATTTATTTCTTATTCAAATTTCATTTAGATTATGAGGCAAAGTTTATTTGCTTAAAAGTTTTAAGTTAAAACCTTAACATTTAATTTATACCAGTTCTAATAGTAAACAACAAGGCTAACAAAGCTATTTTATAAGTAATTTTCTGATGTTAGTTTAGTTTAGATCTATGGACAAGATTTCAAAATATTTAACTTTTTTTTCCTAAAAAAAAAATAATAATAATAATAATTAAAGAACTGCATGAGGTTTTATTAAATGACAAACAGTTTTTTTTAAATTTTTATTAAGCAGTTGTTCATACAGCTTATGCAATCGTTTGACAACAAATTAAGTTTAAAAAATTAAAAATAACATCTAATGACATTCCTGGCGGGAAATCACGCAAGCTCTCGGAAATAGTATAAAAGCCACGTGACGACACCCATACAAAAGATCATGCAACTTTTTGCATCGCTCGTGAGATTTTCATGATTAAGAATGCGGATGGGGTTGAAATTTTCGTTTGAATGAGGTTTTAACGGCAGCCTTTACCTTGTTACCCAATCTTTTACTAACGCGATCATCATGATCACCATCAAGTGTCCACTCACTACAATCACATTCACCATTGCAATCTTTAAACTCCATTTTAAGCTAGAGGTCCGTAGTTGATGTTTATGACGTCACAGATGCCATCACGATAGCGAATGGGGAATGGGGAGAGATCGTGAAGGCAGAAATAAGAGGAGTCTAACGAGGACAATCCAAAATGGCGATGTAATGATTTGAAGACAATCATTGCTATCTTGCTCTGGATGGATTGAACGAAAATAGTTTACTGGTGCATTATTCCCGTTATTGTGATCGCTTATTTATTATTATTATTATTATTATTATTAATATTATTATTATTATTATTAATTTTATTATTATTTAGTCATAATGGTGTAATAGTAATTCATCTGATTATTTTTGCTGATAACATATGATAATAAGACACGATGGCAATAGTTATTTTTTATTGTTATTGTTGTTGATGTTGTCTTGCTGCTTCCCTCTGGGCCTATCATTAGGATGGCCTGATCGATTCCTGTCGAAGACGATTAAATGGCGCAAGAATACACGAGGACAGAAAATGTAGTCCCCGGTGGCTCTCCGCCCTCTTAATGAAGCATGTGAGATTTCTTTCAACTTAAAGACGATATGTTATTATTAAATACACTTATATTCTCATTTGAAATGTTTAGTAACGAGGTTAATAATAATTTTCAGTTACTAAGCATCATACTAAGTATTGCGACAAATAAAATTTAGGTACGCGTGAAATTGATATTTTAAATTGTCTCACCTGCTTCTGTCGACAGAGCCATCGCTAATGATTTCATATATTAGGTGATCACCATCATCGCCAACATCACTCTGCAGGATGGATGGATTGTCGAGTGGATGGTTGCCATAAAGATGCTGGAAAGGAAAGGGAGAAACTTCCATGTGATAGCGGAGATGGTAATCGGACTGGTGGTGATGGTGGTAGTGGTCGTCGAGGCCCGTTGGATTATGAAAATTTGTTAGGTGACGTCCGTGTTCCTGAAGAAGGAGATGACGATGATGATTGTGTGGAAGAATGGGATTGTGGTGATGATGTTGATGGAATTCAAAGCGAGAATGGTGATCTGAGTTGCGAGATTCATCGTTAAGGTTTTCTTCATTTTCATCACCATCCCTCGTCGTCATAAGTCCACGGTGGTTTTCATCATCACCTACATGACAGCGATGGTGAACAGCAGGAAGGAGTTGATGATGGAAACCAAGTGGGGGACTTGGATCAACAATCATTTTCCCCAATTTAGAAAGCCCCTCTTCGCCGTATACTGCAGGTGCCTTGGGAGTGTGAAGAATACCTCCAGATGATCCTTGCGCCAAATGTAAGGGTGCGCAATGGTTAAAAGTGGAGCCTGCCATGGTGGAAAGCATGGTCGAAGAAGTAGATGAAGTCGACGATGATGTAGTTGAAGACAACGAAGTTGATGTCTGGTGTTTCTTTTGTCTTGCTCTTGAATTTTGAAACCAGACCTGTAGTAAGATGGTTGCCAACGTTTTGATGACGATACTTCTTTAATGAATGCATTACTAGGAAAATTGAGTTACGAGGAGAGATGTCGTAAACTGACAAATCGAGAAATAAGGACAAGCAGAAGTGACTGCACAAAAATGTTCAAGATATGAACAAGAGGAGACGAGTTATCATCTGAACCTCTCTAGCCAAAAGAGGTCGCCAAACGTAGTTCCACGGAGGGCACAGACTTACAGACGTAAGTCTATAGGTAAGACGTAAGTTATATAGGAAGGCAACGGGTGCTCTGAAGAATTCCTTCAGCGCGAGAGTAGTTAGCCTATGGAACAAGCTTGATGAGCAGACGATATTTTCGTATCCGATGGAACTATTCAAAATAGGATGAAATCGAAATTTTGATAAAAGAATCATAGTTAGTGGCTTATCAAACTGTCATCAGCCCCTTTTTTAAACTACCATAAATTAATTTTAAATAAAGTCAGTAATTGTATTGCAGCCACAATCATCATCGCCAAACGCCACCTGGGTTACTCTCTTGGAGAGGCCTGTCTGATGAGCTATCCTCTCCAAATCTTGGCCGTCCGGATTACTGTCGATCCTGAAGTTTGCATGGAGAATCCTCAGCTGCTCCTCGCTAAATGAGGTTCTCACCCTCTTCGTCTTTTGCTGGGGATGCTGTTGGCTCTTGTGACTGCTACCACTGCCACTCAGACTGGTCTCGTCGCCATCTTAAATATTTATTTAGATCCTGATGACGATCGTCGTGATAATGATGACGATGTTCATTGTGACGGCAGAATAACTACAGTGAGTGCGAACGAGCAAAAGAATGACTGAGTTTAAGGAAAGACCGAGATGAACTGAAGAGGGAATGAAAGAAAGTCATCAAGAACTTCCATTTCGAGCAGGTGGAAATTGAGAGGCAATTGTTGCGTTTGGGAGCGCAAAGTGCATTTCTGTTATAAACACTCTTTGAAGATCCTGATGATAATGATGATGACTATGATGATGATGATGATGATTATTATTATTGTTATTATTATTAATGTTATTATTAATATTATCATTATTATTATTATTATTATTGGCTTCTTTATTTCTTATTCTCTATATCTATTACACCATTTGATCGTTCCATTATCCAATAACCACACGAAAAGCTAAGTACGTCTCTTTTATTAACATTGGCACACATCAGACACGATAAGAAAACCAGAGGTCATCTCAGAGTCAAGTCCACTGTCTCAGGGTTCACGACCTCTTGTCGGCGTGGCGTGAACGCGTGCGCAATGCTCATAAACACACATGTTCACGAGAAACTTTGAAGCCACAATGGTTTCTCAGTCAAATGTTTGCTTCAACTGTCCACATCAAATGAGAATAATGACATTAATAATTGTTTCCATAACAACCATTGCAATCATCATCACTACCAACCTGCATCAGTTCCACCGCTAGCCATCTCAACATAATGCATTTTACAGAGAAGTTTGTCATCGTGGAGCGCAAACTCCTCTCCAGTTGAGAGCTGTCTCTTGCAAACATCGCAGGCAAAACATGCCAAATGGAAAAGGTGGTTCCTGGCTCTTCTGACCCAGTCGGTCGGACCAAGCTGCCTCTCGCACCTGGAGCAGGTGACCGGTTGCAATCTGTCAGTCGAAATGAAATTAAAATGAAAGTATCGATTTATTCGTTGTTGTTGTTGTTGATATGATTGCTATATTGATATATTATTTTTCAAGTGTGAATGAATTTCTTAATAAATGGTTTCCTAAATCGTCATCCTCATCCTGATCATCCTCCTCTTCCTCGTATCCTTTGCCGTAAGTAGACCCTCCTTTAAAAGAGAATGAATAATCAAATCAATCAGGAGGAGCTACAAAGAATAGGCGGAATGATATTTTCCAGGAACTCCATGGTAACGCGTACACGATTCCAAAGCAACCAGGGCGGATTATTCAAAGCTTTCTAAAGTAACTTATTCGACTTGATGAATATTCATATTGTATGCTTAGCGTATTGCAAATTGTATAGTATGATTGATACTTACAATTCATGAAAATCAAACCACATGTTGAATTCTTGGTCAGAGATTCCTTTCCTAAGTATGTGCCTGACACGTTTGTAAATTTCATTTTTACAAGAAAGATCCTCAATAATATCGGTTTTATTATTTCCGATTTAAACACTTAAAAGGTGTAAAAAAAAAAAGGTATGACTGTAGCCAATCAAACAAATATTTTTACTTGATACTTATTTTAATTCCTCCTTTCAAAGGAAATTGAATTCTCTCCAGCTTTCCTTTTGGACTTTTGCCTTCAAATGACAGAACAATGTTCGCCTTATGTTCGTCTGTTTCCCGATTTATTAATAGATCACCATTCTTTCATCCTTCTATCAATTCATCCTATCATTCCATCGTCCGTCAATCGGTTCTTTCACTCGTTCATTCACTGACCCCTTCAATTACTGGATTTTGTCATCATTACGAGCGTCACATCGAATCTACATCACCTTCATGATCGACCCCATTATCATCACCTTCGTATCCCTCTCATTATTACCTATCTTTAAAGGATTCATCCTCCTGGTGCCATACGCCGCCATGTTTGCATGGGCGTGACTCGACACACGAACGGAAGTGACTGTTGCATACCAAGATGGCAGATAAACTTTTGTCCGAGACGCCAATTACCGCGATCTCTGATTGGCTGGCTTCCGTCACGTGTTCCACTTCGTTAGCGCCGCCCTCCCTTGCCCGATTCCGACATGGAAAATCGAATTATGCGAATGCATGTTGTTGTGGATGAGTACGTCATCACTATCATTATCATTACTACCTCATTTGGTATTATCATCATCAGCAGCAGCATCAACATGGAGATTCAGGCTATTTCAGCGACTTGGGATTTCGACGGAAACCTTCGTATAAAAGTTTCACGTTCAATGAAGCGTGACCGTTAACTACGTAATCAAATCCACCGCATCTCTGGTACGCCCTACAGAATGTCGACCAGATGATGATGATGATGATGATGATGATCATCATCATCATGATGATGACGTGGCGAAGATGATAACAGCAATGATCGTTACCATCATCATAATCATCATCCTCATCCTAGCCAGCAAATGACATGTTCTTGGATCGAACGACCCTTGGCGATTGTGTCGTCAAGCAACGATTAAATCCTCTTCACCAATCTTCTCATGACATCAGCATCCTTCATTCGTACTCCTCTTCTTTTAGAAGTTGTCGTCTACAGTTTATGTACGCCATTATCCAACTTCACTGCTCTTCAACAAAGTGGAGGGTAGAGTTTTAAAGATTTTAAATGTCACGAGATGTGAGTCTCTGGTTGCTAGGGAATGTAAACAAAATAGAGAGGACGCAGTCTAGATTCGCGGATTTTATGCATGATTAGGCATCGTTTCACGCATCACGTGACAATTATTATCTGCTGACTATATTTTCTTTTTGCGTCTTTCTGTGTCTCCATGTTCCTTGGCATTATTCTCTGCATTGTAGCCATCAACAACATGATCGTTACTTTGGTTATCAACATCTTATTCAGCTTTAATAGTACGCAACTAAATCTTAACATTTTAGGATAATTAATCGGATAATTAATAATAGCGTTAAATGTCATTTACTTTACATTGATTAAAATCTCACTCATCATTTTAAATCGTAATAAACACTTGATAATCAATGTAATAATAAACCACCCCTTTAATAAATATTCCTTCACCCTTCAGTTGACAATTCACCCAATTCCGCTCCCCAGCATCTTATAATCCACTCACTTTTGATTCGAGTAGTCATTCTTGCAGTAGATGTTGTCCGCCTTGCAGAAGCACGACTCTTCAGAATCAAGAGGTTGCTTGCAAACGCAACATTTGAGGCATCGCAAATGCCAGGGTCGGGGAAAGCCCACCACCCTCAGCAGTTGAGGATCTCTGATTGGCTGACCACAGCTAATGCAACAGACGTTATCATCGCTGTCGTCATTGTCGTCATTGTCGCTGGTGGAGCTGATTTTTATGGAAGTATTTGGTGGATTGATCTGGTCGTAGAAGGAGAGAATGAAATCAACATTACAAATATTCACCGCTAATGTTATTTTTATGATATGTCCATGACCGTTACCTTGTATTGGTAACAATAATTTAAATATTAGTAGAATTTTTATTTTATTTACGAAAAATATTTACGCATTATGACTGAATGCATAGATGATAGCAGAAGTCTTTCCATTTTTGCGACTTTTTGAATCGCGGGAATTCTCGAAATTGCATGCAACAAGAGACTGAGAAGAATTACGTAATGGCAAGCATCATCATCATCATCATCGTCATCGTCGTAGTCGTCATCATCATCATCATCATTTTTTTTTCCTTTCGGTTCGAACTTGTACTGGTTTTGTGTTTCGTGTTTCAATAAAAAAAAATAAAAGGGAAAAAAATTCATCATCGGTAATAGTATTATGTGCACGAACGTAATAACATAAGCAAAATGTAAGCAAAATATCTCAGCGATTTCACGAAATAATGCCACACCATCTCTCCACTTCAGTCCATCTCTCCATTTTGTTCAAAATGTCGTGGACTTTAATGCTACTTCCTGCTCTTCCTTATCGATCGAATGACCTCTGTGGAAAGTGACTGAATGAAGGCATGAGTGGGTGAGTTTGGTGAAGAGATGCAGGAGCAGATTGTAATGTTTTTATAATGGAAATGTTGTGGCGAACGTGCATGATGCATTAAAACCATATTTACGATGTTTAATTAAAAAAAAACGTCCACAAAAGTATATCAAGACGACCTCTGATTGATCGTTTATTTGCTGGGATGGTCAAAGCCAAAATCTAATCCACTGCAATATTTGTGCGATTTTCACTTTAAACAAATGCAGACTAGAAATAAAAATGCAGAAATGAATTAACTCAGTTATTTCAAGAGAACTCACTTTCTAATTTAATCTATAAAATCTATTTGATTGATCGAGTTTTTATTGAACGCAGACAAAAAAGACTAGTAAAACAAGAAATTATATAAATATTAGATATTTTTTGGTTTTCAAAGGCACATCCATAGGGACATAGTCCCGCTTATGGATGACCTATAACAGTGGAAGCTAATGCTGTTGTAACAGCAATTTAAGGAATAATAAATACGGTAGAAATTTAGTAATGCAAATGAATCAAAGTCTTCATATCTAAGAATTTCTGTAAGATAATATACAATATAATATAAATTATTGAAAATATACATAAAATATAAAATACATTTATAAAATAATCAATTGTAAGCTGTTTATTTAAGTTTACTTTTGGAGATGCAGCTGGTGACAGTTCGGCCTCCAAGTCGGCTTTGCTATTTAGTATTTTTGGGAAATTGCATTGAAAAGCCATAAATTCCATTTGCGAATCGAAACTATCTTCGCTGATCATGATGACGGTCAATTTGTAGCCACTAAAACATCCATTCATTTAAGCATTATATCATTTGTGAATGATTTTATTTTATTAAACAAAAGTGTTTATTTGATTTAATAACTTAACGCATTTATCTCAGCCGCTTTACAAGTGAGTTCTAATTGGTAAAAATTCGAATTTTCTTGGAAAATAGTGAGAAAATAAATCTCCCATTCCCTTTTCAACCCAGTCTCTCAGTCTCAGCAACCTCTCTCATGTGGGCGTATTCAGAACAGTGATTGGCGTGAGAACTGTCCAATGGAACACATTCCATCTCTAACCCATCTCTGTCATATTAAGAGTATTCAACTGCATTCAACATTATTAAGAGAATTTAAGAATGCTATGGCTCTCGCGGAAATTAGTTGTTTATGACTGATCGACAAATAAATTTTGATTTGAAAAATAAGTATTCAATTCAATATAAATTGCAAACATGAATTATAAATACCGTTAGTATGAGTACAAAACTGATTATTATATTTAAGCAATTATATGTACTTGTAATAAACAACTAAATAATCATGAAATGTAGCTTTCTAAAGTTGAAAGAGCTCAAGTACTGTTTTACAGCAATTGACTGCTTTTGGACTCAATACATACTCATGACTTCCCTTTGATTCAGTGTAAGCCACAGGCAAAAAATGCGGTTATTTCACATTAAAACTTTATAATATTCTTGGAACATTAGGATGGTTGCAAAAGATCTTTTGAAAGTGACCAAACGAGTCAAGGAGAGGTAGTCCACAATATTACTTTAAAATTGGTACGAAATGACGAATTAAACTGGCAATGATTTAACTTATACCAAAGTAACGTGTTCTCATAATTTCAATTTTTGCAATAAAGTGGTTTTATTTTTCTTTCTAGTAATTACCTTCATTGAATAGTAATATTTAATTCACTGTACATAATGCCTTATGTTTTACCTTGTCGTCTTAAAGGATTATTGAATTGAGATTTAATTGTAGCTGTTGTTAGATTATCAGTGTTAATTGCGCCACGTTGCTACCATAGCTAGACAAGCGAGGCCATAATAAATCATACCCTTAAGTCGGATGTTTGGTAAGCCTTTTGCTACGATTTTTTTTTACAAAGAGGAGCCTTGGGCGATAAATTTCTAGGGGCGCAAAAAAATTTGTTCGACTGCAGAGAAGTAATTCATTTTATAACTTTACGCATTTTCTGCAAGTATAACTAGGTTTAGAAAATAAATAGTGTTGTATCAAAATGTAGTGTTGGATTTATAACAGCTCTGGAGGCATGTCTACTAACTAATGAGGGGGCGCAATATTTTAAATCGCCTTGGGCGCTCAAGCCCCATCGTACGCTACTCTACCGATACATGACACTGTTCTATTATGTTTTAACAAACGATCAATATTAATCCAAAATTAATGAATAACACAAAATTCTGTAAAAATTCAAAAATGAAATTTACTTGCAAAAAGTCATTATGATAAATTATTACAAAACTACCATATTTGCCCGCATTTAAAGTTGTTTAAAGAGGGATCGTTGTAGTTAAAAAGCCAACATGCATGAATTCCAACAACAAATCAAACGATTTGCGACGACTAACTATTAGATTAATTTGTACAAAATATTAAAATATTTCCCAGCCTAATTTAAAAAAATTTAGCACGTTCTTATATTACATATTTTACTTTAGTTATACCGCATGAGGACACATAAGAATATATTTATTATTCATCTTAGTTACTCTTGATTTCTTGTCTATGGTCTGATTGGTTTATGGTTTGTCTTATCTACGTGTTGGCTTGTTTCCGCTTCAAAATACTGGTATT
Organism: Hirudo medicinalis; assembly: GCA_011800805.1. Taxonomy (NCBI): domain Eukaryota; kingdom Metazoa; phylum Annelida; class Clitellata; order Hirudinida; family Hirudinidae; genus Hirudo; species Hirudo medicinalis. Next base: position 81,184 of record MPNW01000020.1, read on the forward strand.
CGGTGTAGCTATTCTGTGATTTCTTGTTTCACTTCGTAGATCAAAATGGTGTTGGATATTGAATTGTTCCGAACCGATAAAGGCAACGATCCAGATAAAATACGTGAACATCAGAGGAAGCGTTTTAAAGACACGACTCTGGTCGATAAGGTGGTTGAATTTGACAACAAGTGGAGGAAACGTTAGTTTTCAACATTTTAAAAAATGTTTCATCAAGTGCAAATAATTTGCTGAATTGCAAGCTATTGTTGCGAGTATATATTTTTATAAACTTTTTTTGTTTTTTTGTTAATTTTTCCTGGTATTCATGCATGAAAACCGCATTTTCAGTGAGGTTTCAAGTTGATCAGTTAAACAAATTGAAGAATGTATGCAGCAAATCTATTGGCGAGAAGATGAAGGTTAATGTCTTATTTACCATAATATTTCTCTAGTATTTGTTGACAAATGTTTCTTTTTAGGCAAAGCAGGCTTTGGGTGATACAGATGTAATTCCCTTTGAGATTGTTCAAGACCTCTTCAACATTGAAGCTGAAAAAGTCAAGGTATTGATATGTGAATACCAAATTGTGAAAATATCTGAATGATCATACATTGATTAAGGCTATTACATTAGTGTTCATGGTTTCCTCAATAAGTAACTAATTTGTGATTCCAAATATCTTGATGCTTGAAAATAAATATAAAGCTTTTAAAAATATCTTTTTACTTTTCCCTGTGGAGGCTCTCAGCATTGTGCAGTTGAAGAAGTTGTCAACACTGGCTGATGAGCAGACAAAGAAATGCAATGAGCAATGTGCTGAGTGTGAAGCCAAGAGGTTCGAATCCCTCAAGGAAATTGGTAACTTGCTCCATGAGTCTGTTGTCATCAGTAACGATGAGGTAAAATGTTACATTGTGACTTCTTTAATTGATAATAATAGTTATATTTATATGTATATTTATGAGCATCAGTTGCTAGGTTGCAAACAAATTTATTTTTCTTTTACTGTTCCTCTCAGGAACTCAATCCTCTGAGCCAACTTGCATGCCAAATTGACTAAATCAATCGATTTTGTCACATGATATCTGTTGTGAAATAAAATATTTGAGTGATAATACTAGTCATTATATTAATACTAGTCATTATATTAATACTAGTCATATCCACTAATGTCTTATTGTTGCACAATTATCTTGGTCCAAATTATATTAGCGAGCCATTAATTGTTTTACAGGAAAACAATGCCATAGTCAGGATGTGGGGAGACACTGAAACCAAGAAGAAATACTCACACATTGACCTCGTTCACATGGTGGACGGTTTTGATGGAGAACGAGGAGCTGTAACTGCCGGAGGAAGAGGATACTACCTCAAGGTTGATAATTGTACTTTATTAATAATTTAGTTTGTTTTAGTTTGTTATTGTGTATGGTTGATGTCATGATTTACAATTTTAAAATTATTTAATCTACAGGGACCTCTGGTGTTTCTGGAGCAGGCCGTCATCAACTTGGCCATGAGGATGCTCTCTGACAAGGGATATGTTGCTCTATACACACCTTTTTTTATGAGGAAGGAGATCATGCAGGAGGTTGCCCAGCTCAGTCAGTTTGATGAAGAGCTATACAAGGTTGGTAACTAGACCTTATTGGCATATGTAAATAAGGTACACCATTAACCTAAATTGGTTCAACAGGTAGTTGGAAAGAGAAGTGAGAACAAGGATGACCAGGGTGAAGAGGAGAAGTACCTCATTGCTACCTCTGAACAGCCAATTGCAGCTTTCCATAGGAAGGAGTGGATTCCCATACAGGACCTCCCTCTCAAGTATTGTGGCCTGTCAACCTGTTTCAGACAGGAGGTAGGCTCCCATAGCAGAGACACCAGGGGCATTTTCAGAGTTCATCAGTTCGAAAAGGTGAGGTCGCCGCCAGTTAGACGATTAATGATTAGAAGCATGCCTCAGAAGAGTCACAACGTTGTTGATTTATCAGGTGGAGCAGTTTGTATTGACTTCACCTCATGATAACAAGTCTTGGGAAATGATGGAAGAGATGATTGCCAATTCTGAAGCCTTCAACCAAATCCTTGGAATTCCTTATAGGGTTGTCAATATTGTCTCAGGTGACAATCAATAAACTTTGTTTCAAATATTATCTATATTCCTATCTAAAAAATAAGGCTTAACTTAAAGTTAGTTGTTATTATATATATTTATTTACATTTTAGTAAAATACTTTTGTAAAGTTATTGACAGTAACATGTTAATCATTTGTTTATAGGGGAACTGAACAATGCAGCTTCAAAAAAGCTTGATCTTGAAGGTTGGTTCCCAGGATCAGGTGCTTTTAGGGAGTTGGTTTCCTGCTCCAACTGCACGGACTACCAAGCCAGAGCTCTTCAGATTAGATATGGAGCAACAAAAAAGATGAACCAAGAAGTAAGAATGTCTTTCATTGCATCAAAATTTAATTACTTTTATTTTAATTATTTTTGGGCTCTCATTGGTATTATAATATTAATATATCTGTTTTTCATTGATAAGGTACTTGTTATGTCTCAGTCTGTAGTTTTAGGTGGTCTATGTTGTATGAAAATTTCTTTCCTTTGTAAATATATGGAATCTATTTCACACAAAAAACAAATTCTAATAACTTATTATAGTTTGAATTTTGCTTGTCCAGGCTGAATATGTGCATATGTTGAATGCTACCATGTGTGCCACCACCCGTTCCATCTGTGCCATACTGGAGAACCACCAGGAAGAAGATGGAATCAGGGTGCCCGAGGTCCTCAGGGTTTTCATGCCTTCAGGTAACTTCATTGGCAAGTGATAATTTGCTGGAATTGTTCTATTGCAACAATCGTTAATTTTGCAGCCTACTCGGAGAAGATTCCGTTTGTGAAGCCAGCTCCAATCGATGTCGAAGGAAGCAAGTTGAAGAAAGTTGAGGACAAGATAGTCAACAAGACTGCCAAGATTAATATTGGGGATTCTTAAAGTTTTGTGATTCAGATGCTGCTCTTGAGGCTTTGCAATCATTAAACTTAATGTTTGAATAGGCGTAATTGTTCTAATAAATAATAATTATTTGTACTTTTATGAATCTGGAGATAGGTTTTTGGACATGTCACCACAGAATGGGATGGCAGTTTTTTCCTTTAGTGGTGGCTTCACCATTTAGCTTAATTTTAGGGGAATCGACATAAACATTAATTGGTATTTTATTAATAAATACATTTACTGATGTAGTTTGTGGGTCGATATACTTTCTGAGAAACCGATCAGTGTGCTACTAGTTGATTTGAGGTGGAATGAGACTTAGGAGGCGCGCAGTCTGAGCCATTGCTTGTGGACCAACAAGGTAGATGCGCCGCCCAGCGTGCGTTTCATTAGATCAATTAATGATCGAGTGCCGCCCTGAAATTCTCAGCTGAATAAGTGAGCAAAAAGACTTCATTCGGATGTGGTTTGTAGTTAATGCACTTCTAAAGAAAGAGGCGCAAGTACTTTCAAGATGTGCTTGCAAGAGTTGGTTGATAAATCGTAACGAACGTTTTTATAACCTGTAGCAGGCCTACGACCGAAGGGTGTCGATTTCAATCAATGTTTTACGAATGTATTATTAATGGTATGTCGGTAATAATATTTGACAGAGATCAAATACCAAATTGAAAGATTCATTCATTCCGAAGTTCCACTTTTCTCCTAGAACAAAATTCTTCATTTATCTTTGAGAAATGAATCTACATCAATTATCAACGTACTTTTTTCCATAACGTTACTGGTTTTATTCGTCATTTTCTATAGGTGTCATGGTGCCAGCTCAATCTCTTGCTCGTTTGTCGCTCTTAAGTTGCCTGAAGAAGGAGAGTTGGACCGAGTACATGAGCTGCCACAACGCATTTAATGGACCACACAAATTTCGTTCAAGAATATTTTACGTATCGCATTATCGCGCTCAGTCTATAAGCATTAATATAGTGCTTAACAATTACTGTAGGTTCATTCTCTAAAATGAATCCATGATACCGACATCAAAATGACGCTTTACATTCGTTAATACCAGGAACAAATGAAGGTAATGGGTAATGAACCTACCTCATTACGTACCAGTATTATTGGGGATTTGAAATAAGTGGAAATTCTAATCAAATATATGAACCATGAACGCTTTCTTAGGAGTCTGCTTGCTTTACGTTCTGCCTTTTTAGTATTTCTATTACGTCTGTGTCCCGCAGCGGCTTTTTAGATAAACTTTAGAACACGCTCAGTTTTGTCCGCGATCGAATTGCATATCACACTCTTTCGACTTATCTACAAGTCAAGGGGCTATTGTGACTTCATTGTGCGCCTTTATAACAACGTGTTGTGCCAATGTAATGGTGCTTCAAGCTTGGGGAGACTAGAAGATTTCGACTGACGTTACTTATCCATGGTCTCCCGCGCCCCGTTCCTAATGCTTAGACGCGTGTAGCGTTAAAATTTGACTTAAACAATCCACGGTAAGGCCTTACTTCCAATTCACTGCAATTTTTACTTCATGAAATAAGATATTCAATAATATGTTTTTCCAGTTTTAAGATGGCAAATGAAGAGTGGAAGATACCACGTGACCTTATTCTCGTCTTTTGATTGGCGCCTTGTAAGTCACAAATATATCAACGACAAGCAGTGAAAGGTATTTAAGCTCAGCGCTCTCGAGTTTGTCAAACAATAACTCCGACACGGATCTGAAAGCTGACTGGGTCTAAGAATTAAGAAAATGAAGGAATATTGTTGTATTTAAATGTATCCACGTGCGACATTCGATATCGACGTCTCGAGCCAATATATTATAATCGGGGAAGAAAAAAAAAACTGTGAAGCAGAACTTTAGTTCATTCTAAAAAAAATTTTAGCAAAGCAAATTAATTTGACTTTGCATGAATATTCTAAGGAGCTCTGCGCCACACATGACCAGGTACTTAAACATTTTTTTATAATTATTCACGATAATAAAATTTCATCCTCCTATTCACGTTAAAAACTTTTATTACGCTCAATTATAGGCCTTCACAATACATTGGATATGAGTATTAAGTAAGATCAATTCGAGCCAAAGTTGATAACTTCGGCAAATGCAAAGAATCTTCGAAATGCCTTGAGGCAAAACTATGTAACATTGCACCACGATCTCTTATCAAAGCGAACCAGGTGATTGGTGGAGAAGCCATAGAAAATTTAATCCTATATGCTATATCTTCTAAGCATGAATTGTGATTCTTCTCGGTGCAAAGGTCAGGCTGCTGTACAGTCAGTGATTGCAGAGAGTTTGTACACAAATTAGCTAATTCTAATAAGCTTGCGTCCGCTTCGATTTCACCTGCATATCACAGAAGACTTAAGTGTGCAAACGTCAAGGAGGCTATGCAAAGCCACCGCAGTAAAACAACCGACAAAACAAATGCTGCGTTAGACAACAATAACTTAACTTTTAAATGAACGAGCTCCCCTGAGGACGTGTAACACTTGAAGTAACAAAATTCTTAAGGTAATTCTTAGTAATTATTCTTTCGAGCGGAGCAAATCTGTTGAATCATTGAATTCGAACATTTTAGGTTAAATGTTTCTGCCAATATCTCCTGCCCTAAATTCTTTGAGCTATCAATAACTTCATTTCAAGTTTAGGTTATAGTCCACTCAGCCCACGATGATGAGATTCTTAAGGTGTGAATTTAGATTCTGACTCATCTCTAATCTCGTTAACGAAAAACACTTAACGCTTAAATCAATTCCCACAGTGCTATTTCACGATATTTTAGTTTAATATAATATGGACAATTTTTGTTTCATTGCGATCATACTCTTGTCATTGCAGAATCACCGACAGGAGCATGAGTGACGAAGTCCTAACATTCCAGGAACATTTGTGGACGGAAAATCCACCTTCTATTAATATCCGCCTTTTCTGAAATTTTCCTTTGACAAATACAATAATCATTTCTTGTAAGACACGAAACACCTCATTGATCTCTGTTTAATACATTTGCATGCACAAAATGCACCTTTCTAAATCTTATTCAAGTCCATAGCTCAAGGTCCATATCGCAGTTATGTTTAAACTTTGGACTGGCAGACACACGGCCATTATTTTAGCCGACTTTTGGCTTTTGGTGACCTTAGCCATTAAGCCGGCTGATTCTTGTGGTCCCGGTCGCAGCTATTTTCACGGGCGTCGAGCCCCGAGAAAGATGACACCATTAGTGTACAAACAGCATTCTCCGAATTTGAATGAAAACACCTTGGGGGCCAGCGGGCCGGCTGAAGGAAGCATCAGTCGAAATGACCCAGAGTTTAAAAATCTCGCCACCAATAACAATCCTGACATTGTATTTAAAGACGAAGAGGGAACAGGAGCAGATCGTAAGATGTCGCAGGTGAGAAAATAGTCAATCTGTTGTGGTTTTTTTGATATATAGAGCGAAAACACAGCATCTGAATTTTTGTGATTTATTGCTTGATATTCTTCTAGATTGGATTAGACTAGATTACACGACCATTTTCGAGCAAAGGTTGATAGGAAAAAATAAACTTAGAAACATCGCTTAAAAATAAAATAAAAACTTAACGGGAAGATTGCCGAGAAGAGTGCAGCGTAGTCGTTACAAGAGCGCTGTTTTCCTAATACCGCCGTTGTTCAGTTTGGAGCCAAATGAAATTCTTAAATCACTTCTAGACGCCATCCATAGATAATGGGGTTATTATTCAAATTCAGTTCGAGAAAAATGCTTTAAATTAATTTATATTTTACAAATTCCAAGACTCCGTCAAAAATTTCTTAGACAATCGAAGCATTGTTTGCGAGGCCACACAGGCTTGAGATGAGGAGTAATTTTACAAAGCAAACCTTGTGTCCCTTGTGATTTATGAACTCGAAGATAGAAGCGAATCAATGTTTTTGTTACATTAGTTCTTGCGTCCTTTTCTTCATGTTAATCTGCGTTTGCACCCTTGCTTACCCTAACCTTGCTTAACCCTTGTTCCTTCGTTCTCTATTGTTCAAATTTTCCGCTAATTTTGTTTTTTTCTCGTATCATCTTTAAAATCTCCTTAATTACATATCGCACTCTGGCTACATCCAACCCACCCTATCTCAACCATCTCATTCACCGCCACCATCGATCATCCATCCTCAATCGAGGCTTCTCCTGTGCCTCGCCTGCCGTCGTGAAATATTGTTTTTGAGATTGTTCACATTTACTACAAACTTGATCTTCCCATTTACAGTAACGAGAATTTAAAATTTTAGAGATGCAGTGAAAAACTCAACGCTTTGGCCATCATGGTCGGTCAGAGGTGGCCCGGAGTAAAACTGAGAGTGACGGAGGGTTGGGACGAGGATGGCTTCCACCCAGAAGATTCCTTACACTACGAAGGCAGAGCTGTGGATATTACCACCTCGGACAGAGACAGAACTAAGTATGGCATGCTGGCACGACTTGCCATAGAGGCTGGCTTTGACTGGGTCCATTACGAATCCAGGGGACATATTCATTGTTCTGTCAAATCAGGTTGGATTTTGGATAAAAACAGTTTTGTCGTGTCTGTTGATTTGATTCTCAGTAGAAAAATTCTTTCGTTTAATGAAAAATCAATAAAAGTTCACTTACTTCCTAATTTCCGTGATGGTTCGTTTAAGTGCCGGTAAAAAAATATTGAAATGTTTGACTCATGCAACGATGATTCAGGAACTTTGTTGTCTGATAGCTCAATAGCTTGTTCGCAAGCAAACTGACCACTCGACAGCTGTCGCGTCACTATGTCAACACTTTTAAGATGTTTGTAATTCCATGGAAAATAACCAGTTCTACTCGGTGAATGAAGAATGAATCCACCTTTTCCTAGAAAAAAAGGAGGGCCTGATCTTTATGGATTGGCATTAACAATGTTTACATTAATCACGAGGTTTACTTTGATTTCTTGGTTACCCTTAAAGTCTGCAGCTCTCTATTAATTCATTATCTCCTTAAATATTCACGCGCTTTCAATGAAATTCCATTTGCTCACGTGCGTTCGGAAGATCAAACAGTACTTGTGGAGATTAATTTGTTTGCCCTCTGTATTTCCTACTCCGTTTGAATGCCTGGTTTCCTTTATTATTGTTTATACCTCTACTCCTCGTCAATTCACTTTTCTCCTTATTGATCAGATCTTCTTAAAAATCAAGAAGGATTTTCAGTTATAAGTGAAAAGCATATAGGTTGATATAAAGTCACGATAAAGTTGTGTTAGGTTGAGAAACGGAGAGAAGATAAATAAAGTCAGAATAAAGTCACTACGGGTAGTCTTGGCCTGTGGGGGGGTTACTGACAAAATCCTTTGAGAAAAACACGAGATCGACACGCGCTGTGGGACGCCAAGCAATTCGTTAACTCCTTTCTAAAATGTTTTTTGGACACTGTGAACTGTGAACACCTACATGAAAATGTGTTACTCTTAATGAATTAAGAGCGTCAATAGCTTGATATAGTAATGTATTTATTTGTTAAAAAAAATATATGGATGTAAATTTGGGCATTTTAGTCTTGAATTGCTGATCTCTCTTTCCATCAGTCAATTTTTTTTGGAACGGAATCAGATGATGTACTTAGCTAAACTGCCCTGCCCCATTTGACTTTTTATTATTATGTTCAAGCTTTGGGTGAGGTCATTGCCAGGAAAGACTGTCAGCGGATGAAAAGTTCGTGTGACAAGCTCGTATGACTAATGTGAAACACAATGCATGGATTCGTTTAGGAGCGCTTAGCCAGCGAAAGTGTGGACCTTTCCAAGAATTATGATATCATTCCAAAAAATAGCCATGACGTATAAGATGCATCAAGTTATTACCAATTGTGAACAATTTTGTCACGACTCTCTTGCATAGTTGCTCGGCTTTGGTTTTGACCAAAGAATTTGTTATAATTCGGAACATATGGAATCGAATTTTAAGGTCAATTTTATGAATGTTAAAAGATACATCGCAATACGAAGAGATAGCGAATGAACAACTGAATAAATAATGAATAAATAAATTATTGATTGAATGAGTGAATCCATACAAAAGTAAAAGAAGTTAATCAATGTCTGGATATTCGGCGACACGCGATTACATTATTGATGGTCTGATGCTGAGTGCGGAGAGTGTGACCTTTCATGGCTGGTATTGTTTAATGCTAACAGTTACATTAATATTACCACAACCAACATCGCAATGGTATATGCTGTAATAACAACCGCCATCCATATCATTCCGATATCGAAATGATTCAGGAAGTAACATTATACATACATTAAGATACATTAGTCTTTGTCCTTAATCATTCCCCACCTCGTGGATCACATGGTTGAGCGCCCAAGTGCAAGTGTTTGTAATCCAATGTGTACCTTGATTCCACCTAGGAAAAGCGACCTCGGTTGTTTATTCGGTTCGAGTCTTTCACACGATCAAATTGAGAATTCATTCGACCGAAAAATTTCAAATATAGCACTTTTCTATACAATTATAAGCACAGATGATTATTGTCGTAGTTTTTACTGCATTTTTCTAAAAGCATAGGTGAAAATTATCATTGGTATTTTTGCTGTTATTATCGTCGTCATTAATAATACTAATATTAATTGTATTATAAATATTATAATATAAACTCGCCTTAAATTCAGCCGAATGTCATGATTGCCAAGTCTCATCCAGAGACCTCAGACAATAAAAAAGTAAATAATAATAAATAAATCAAAGTGAATTAATTGCCTTAACTATGAGTCGAATCAAAACTTAGATCGCATGAACACAAATAAAAACGTTTGAGCTTTCAATGTCAGTTCTTCTAGCAATCAACCAAGTACTTTCCTTAGAATATGTGCAGGCCCATTCAATTCAATGATTTGGATATCTTCAGCAATCGACTTTCCAGATATCAGTCCAATTTCTTTATTAAAATGTTCACTCATAGTTCCTAACGCTCCAACTACAACTGCTGTTACTTTTGTCTTACGTTCCACATTCTAGCAGTTTCTATCTTCAGATCTTTGTATTTCAACCTCTTCTCTGACTCTGGTCAGCACATTTACGTCTTCAGATAGTGTCACATCCACAACCAAGCAATTTTTATCTTTTTTTTTATCCAGGATTATTAAGTCAGGCCTGTTTTTAAGAATAGTCCTACCTGTTATTTATACAACACAATGACATGATCTTCCATTATTATTATTATTATTGTTAATATTACTTATATAATCTTTAAATTAAAACGCAAGATTTTAAGTTTATTTGAAAAGTAGCTAATGCTACTCATGCTACTCATGATGCTGGAAAGGACATTCTTAAATCATTTACACCTTTCTCATTAAAATTCTAATAAAACAATTAATTCACTCACACGCATACCAAACACTCATACCAACCATGAGAACTTCCGTTTGTAGTGGTATTGAATTTTTGTTATGAATTGTTGTCAACAATTGCAACCTCACTAATGTCACAACAATGATGGTGATGTTGAGGATTATTATTAATATGAGTTAGTGAACGATTACGTTACAATTAGGTGCAAATGATGAATAATTTTGTGTAACACTTTACCATTAAAATTTCACAATTCAATTTCAGAATTGACAGTGAAATGGTGGTTATTCCTAATAAATTACTTACAGAATTCACATTTCCAAATGCAAATTGCATAAATTGTTAAATATCGAAATGTGCTAGTAACTTGAACAAATAAACAAACACTTGACCCATTTGAAAATTATTAGTATTGAAACGGACTAGATTTCAAGCAACACATTAAATAGCTCTTAATGAACTTGTATTAATTGCTTTTTATCCCGATTTATTACCAAGATGCATCTTCATGGTTTTACCACGTATCCTTGACCCAAAGGGACAGAGACTATGATTTCTTAAATCCATTTTAGGCCCCCCTATAAATCACCTCTCGGTTAGAAACATTTACATGCCTATTACTGCAACCATTAGACGATGTGCTATCACATAAGCTTTGCATCGTCATTTCGAATCATGAAAACCAAATCTTCACCGTCTTAGTTCTTCAATTTTTGTTCAACTATTTTATAATCAATTTAGATTATAATAAGTTAACCAATCCACGTTAATAAATAGCCTCTCTGTAAAAAGGAATTGAACCTCAGTTCCTTCAGTTAGTCAACATAATGATTTCATAACAACAAAAATAATAGCTATGAACTCAGGTAAGTAAGTAAGTTATAGTTAAGTGAAGTGGATAGATCCTATTTCGAACAAAGAGTGCTTGTCAGTGCTTGCTGATAAGAGTTATTAATTATTCTTCAGTATGCAAAGGATTAAGAGCGTTAAGTAAAAATCGGCTTGTTTCATAAGGATGACTTTAAAATATCCATGCTTCTGAAATCTTGTAGAAGAGAGATAGATTTCATTCATAACAACCAGTGATATTTTCATGAACGATATCTAAAATCAGAACGAAAATGTTTACATATTAGTCAACTAGAATAAGAATAACAACTAAAAATTGTTTGAAGAACTAAAACTAGAATAAGAAGAAAAATTATTGAAAAACTAAAATTAGAATAAAATTTAAAACTAAAATTCACCAGTTTAAGCTTTGATAATTTTTGGTGTTTGAAAGTCCGTAATGAAACTTCCTTTCTGATTATTGCGCGGGCGAATAAGCATAGTTTCTTTACCTCATCTTGCTGGCAGAAAAAGGGAGAGCTGTGTTTGGTACTATTTTGAACACAATGGAAAGACTAGAAAAAGTGTATGTAAGGTTGTTAGCAGAGTTTCAAAGAAAAAATGTGAATCGCAAATAACTGGTAAAAATAGCACAAACTCACTTGAGTCGATTAAATAATTTAATAATTTAAAATGAAACAGATAAAAGGAAAACGAAGATAGAATTAATCTTAGTAAGTCACAAACCGTGTCTGATTTCCTAAATCACACACATTCCTGGAACTGTTTGTTGCACAAACCGATATACTGCAAGATGAAGCTATGTCATTATCAAATGTACTTTTAAATTTGGAATATCACTTACATCAATCTGATGCATCCAGGACACTTTGACACCAACTAGTGCAGGATTTGAGGATGCGATTCTCATATATTTCGGATCCCAATTCTGTTGGTTTTATTCTGTTACCAGCTGTAGCATATTTAGAGATATTCTTTTTGACCCAGCTTTAGTTAACTTTCCCAAAGAAGCCAAAATATTTATTGCTGCATTAGACACACAGATTAAATGTAATGATCCGTTGCATCAAAACGATGAATTTGGAACTGACATTGCATCTAAAAAGTTCCTAGCCACCAAAAGAAAATCACAAGCTAGCACATCGGCAGCCCTCAGTTCTTCAGATACAGTGAACCAACTAGACAATCTTTGCAAAGGTGACCCTGTTGGAAAAGATATATTGCTATTTTGGATCAAACGAGAGGGAACATATCCAAAATAGCAGAGGATCTTGTTTCTGCTCCTGCCTCTCAAGTATTTGTTGAAGAATATTCTCTTTTTGTGGAATAATGACAAGTGGCAGTAGAAACAGGATGCACAAGTCTTTGGAGATGCGTGCTTTTTTACAAATTAATAATTTTTTGAATAAAACATTATTTCAATTCGAATTGAAGAAACAAACTAAATTCTAAAATTATGAATTTTCTAGAAATAAAATTGGAACTAAAATTATCACGAGAACTAGAATTATAACTTGAATTATTTTGAGAATTAGAATAAAAATCATAACTAAAATTATTTTCAGAACTAAAATAACACTGATATCAACATCCACAAAAACAAATGATTACAATGTGTGAGAAGTTATAAGTGCATTAAAATATTTGTGGCCTTGAGAAATATTGGAAACGCTGATCAAATTTAACTTAATTATTGCAATCATAACTCTAAAGTTTTTGTTTATGATGTTCAGACTTATTTCATTCGCAGATTCTTCGCTGGCCGTGACAGCAGGAGGCTGCTTTCCTGGTAACTCTAAGGTTCTCAGAGAAGACTGGACCGAGATGGCAATGAGGGACCTCGGAATTGGAGACAAGATCTGGACCATCGACCTCTTGCCAACTATGACGTCAGCATCTCCGTCGTTCTGGTTTTATTCTACCGAATTAGAAAGTTTGGACGAGCGTAGTAATGTACGCCATTCGTCATCGTCATCACCATATCCTTTAGGAAACTTGGTTTTGACAGAAGTCATAACCTTTCTTCATAAAGAACCGAATAAAGAAGTGGAGTTCGCGACCTTCGAAAGCGACACGAATCTTCAAAAGTCACTCACTACGACCGCAAACCACCTGGTCTATGTAGCCAGCCGTCCAAACCGCTCAAACATCTCTAATGTGACATCGGGGCAGTCAGAGGATAATGCTGGATCTCATCCGTCCTTGGAAGTTTTTCCAACCTTTGCCGCATCAGTGCAAATAGAACGCCACAGATTAGTGTATGTTCAACCATCGTCGATTGCAGACGATCCTGTTCGCTTGATTACATTAACAAAGGTGAAGAAATCGAGAGGTCAAGGAGTTTATGCTCCTCTGACCTCGCATGGTACCCTATTAGTGAACGGCTACTGGGTATCCTGTTACGCCACAGTTGCCGATCATAGCTTGGCTCACGATTCTCTGGCACCATTAAGGATGTGGCTGCGTCTGACAGCCTGGATTAGGGATATGGCTACTTCTTTTGGCGACATCTTAGAGGAAGGTGTAAAACTTTTGAGTGAATTTTTTGAGCCGACCGAGGTAAAAAGGATTACAATTAAGCCAAGAGTTTGTTCCGTTAGCATCAATAACACAGATTCCTACAAACATGACGATAGATGTGAGTCTATGGTAACACACCATTCTGGAAAGATTTATCATGATGACGGTGGAAGTGTTGAGGGAGTTCATCCATATGTCAGTTTTATTCATTGGATGGCGGATCTAATCCTTGATAAAGAGATGCTATATCGAATTTAGAAACGCCGTTCATTGTAATCGACCCTCTGAAAAGCACGATTTTCGGCTTTCTTTCCATCAGTATTTTATAAATAATTATTAAAATCATTCGAGCATTATAATTTATAAATGTTTTATGATGACTAATTTTCAATTCAATCCGTGGTAGCTACAACTTAGAAATGATTTAGCATGAACATTTTTGGATTTGTCATTTCAGTGTCATTTGCTAACTTTAATGAATTTAACGAATTTTCTTTTTTGAAAGTTTCATCGTTAAACATTTTCAGCGATATATAACTTCACATAACGTCAAATCTGTATAAAAGTGTTTTTCATGGCTATGACATATAAATAGTGTGTCTCAAATGGAACAGATGAAGGTCATGTAAGACGCACAGGATAAGCAAGTCTTCTGATGCTTTCAACTTTTGATATTTAGAACATTTTAGGTTTTTAGCCATACATCTCCATAGCCGCGGATAAATTTGTTTCCTGGATGACTTATGTCATTATTATTATTACTATTATTATCATCATCGTCATTGTCATCGTCATAAGACATCGTCATTGTCATTGTCATCATCGTCATCATCATCATCATCATCATCATGATTATTAGGTGATCAATGTAACACAGGACCGCCGACAGAAAATTTTCGCCCCTGGGCGGCCATGGGCTATCTTTATTTTTTATGAAAAAAGTTAAAACAAAGCAAGTCGTCCTATAAATCATAATATGAGCTCATATTTTGTTGATATCGATACTATTAAAATAATTGTTTTCGTTAAATAAATTCATAAATTATTATTATTAATATAAATTATTATTATTACTATTATTAATTATTACTATTATTATTATTATATCTTTGGTGCTCTGTGGCCTTGTGGCAAATGCGGTTATAATAACAACAATATGTATATACTTTCTAAACCTCACCAAGTACGTTTTTGGTAAGTAATATTATTACGTAAGCATAAAATATAAACTTTGCATGACTGATTACAATATTTTAAGACCCGGGCGGGTTTAAAAATAATTGCCGGATACATGCCCCCTGATGGTTTCACATTGCTTACTTAACTGGCGGTAAAACCTCTTGGGAAAGTTTATTCTGATGGTAACCTTCATTCTTTTGGAGTACCTTCTTAATCTTTGAGCTGTATTATTATTATTATTCCTATTATTATTATTATTACATGTATTTATATATTATTATTTATTATTATTATTATTATTATTATATCTTCGATGCTCTATGGCCTTGTTCTGAAATTTGCTGTTTATAAATAATAACTAATCAATAATAATTTTTAGATCCAGATATGAACATTATTAAAATAAATGTTTACAACAAAGAAAATAGTTTATTAAGTAATGTTACATCCATGGAGAAAAGAACGGCGTTGGTACTTCAATGTTGCACGCCATTTTTAAATGATTTGTATCAAAATATAAACAAAAACATCGCTGACTGTCGACGCAGTTTCGAAAATGCGGTCACTTTCTTTGTTAAAGATGTATTCGAATTGTTATCGAAATTGTTAAATTAAAGTTAGCGATTTTCAAAACCAATCGGAGTGTCATACATTAACTGAAATTCTGACTATTCTAGATATTATTAACAATTTAGACATATTTAAAATGATTCAGAAATTACTCAGAGAACTGAAGTGGGAGTTTTTTGAGAAGTGTCTGATTTCTAGTGAAGATATCAGATACCAAAAAATTGTTATCGACGCGAGAGTTTGGTATTATGAACAACTCAACCCCGTCAAAGAAAACAACGACGGCAACAATGAAGACAGCATAAGTCTGAAATGCGTTTTTCAGCATTTGCATCGACTGGCCATTGAGCAAATGCAAATCTTGGTTGTGTTTCCAGAAACCATTAAAGAAACTGCGCTACGTAATGAATTCTTCGTAAAATGCATTGAATTGCTGCAAGTAATGAGTATCCCATATATTGAAGATGTTAATGTTCCTGGATTAATAGCCCATCTAATCGAAGAACAGGTAACTTTGTCAGATATGCATAAAGCTATGAATACCACCACACATATCAGTTGGCAGCATTATTAATTTGTTATCTTACTGAATTGTTAAACATCTATACAGATTTCTAACAATAATTTTTACAATAAATAAATTCTGCAAGTTATAAAATGTTTTATTAAGAAAACACATTGGGTTATTTATTGAAGATTGTGGACCATTGCCTAACAGATGATGCTGAAGTTTTCCTACATGGGATTCAATCAGCCTTCAGATACTCCCATTTCAAAGCTGAGATCTTTAGCAAAAAAGTGAGTGATAGGAACAACATCATTGACTTATTTTATATTGTCCATTCATTTAAAAAGTTAGTTTTTGGGAAAGCTTTATGCTTTGGAAAAGAATTTATGGCATGGTAATAGCTTGTGTTCTGTTTTTCATTGGTCTACCTTCTTTTATTATTTTAAAAGTTACCATTATTGTGTTTATTGCCCTCATGCAAACTGAATGTGTGATAAGACTTTCTTTTTTAAACAATGGAATCTCATTATGTTGAATTTATTAATAGTTACAAATGTTACAATTGTAGCAACTTTATCTAGCAAGATATTACAAAGGCTCTGAAACAACTTCCAATCTACTGAGTTGCTTCCTTTCATTTTCTTTCCTTTTTGATGACAACTCACAACAAAACCGTGAAAGCTCTGAAAAAACGTCGAGCCGTGCGTCCGAAGTGCTTTCGAGTGCTCCAAAGGAGGGTGTCGCTCCTCCTGCCCGTCTTATTATAAGCAGGGCTTGCAAAAAAACTTGGGTCAATCCAGTGTCAACATCAAAAATTGGAAAGACTCAAGTACCTTCAACAGGAAAAAATGAGGAAAGGAAAATGATCAAAGGTCAAAGTAAAGTTGCACCAAAAGCTGGGATGGATTTGGTTCTTAATAAACTCTGTGAGGTGGTACTCAGCTGGTCGGTTAATCCGCAAGATAGGTATGGTCAAATTGGATTATCGATACCATATACAAATTATTTACAATGTTAAACATTAAAACAACTTCAACGATGGTTTAATAGTAATAATGCATTTATGTAATGCAGTGTTTTTCAACCTGGGTCCTGGTGGCCAGTAAAATGTAAAAATAATAGCCAAAATCGCAGCAACCAAGTCTGGCAGTACTGGCATTATGCTAATTAGTCATTGTTCATCCACTTAACTGTATCGCCCTGAGAAGTTGAAATATCGACCCAAATGTCCATTACAAATCACAGTAAGGGTGATATTTAAACTTCAGTGTAAAATTGATATTATGATGTCAAATTTTATTTTTGCACCACATTGTTCGACCAGAAACCTGGCATTTTTCTTCTAGATTGGCTGGGGCAATAGGTTTAATTACTGATTCCATTGTTGTTTTAACGAGCACTTAGTGTCTGAATTAATTTTCATATCGCAGTTGTTTTTATGCAACAACAGACGAGTAACAAAGCTCAAGTTGCAGTTGCTAGAAATGTGGAAATGTGTCCCAGTGTTGTTCAAAGAAATTACCAAGCAATTCTTCCATTGACCCATTCCATTGATTCGGATGATCTGTTGAATGGTCTCGGCAAATATTTCCCGTCGATATCTGTCGACCAGTAAGACTGGGTTCGAAACCAGTTTGTGTAATTTGAACCATATCAAGGACAGTTTACTTTGAAGGAAGAACAGGAGCTCTTTAGCATTGCGAATGATGTAATGCTGAAGCTAAAACATGCAGATGCATTGAACTTGGATGCGTTTTGATTACAAGTTGAAAAGGTTTTGCAACTTCTGTTGCAGTTTTCAACATCTTATATGTGTGAGTATGGATTTTTATCGCACTGGCATGTTTGCTTCTGCAAACTGATGCCAATGGGTAACAACAAAGTGACCAGTAATGTCGGCTATTGTGGCCACACGAGTTTATTTTGGATTTGGGCTACAACATGTGTATTATACATAAACCTGCCTCAATTGGTGTTTTTTCGTGCATAACTAAGTATAGGAAATTGGTGTTTCTGTCCGTTTGGAACAGAACAAACCCTTGTGTCATTGCATGTGGTTCTGCGAGCAATCTAATTGCTCCGAAGGGTTCCATTCCAATAAAAAGGTTGAAAAACACTGATATAATGCATCATATATTCATTAAGAACTCAAATAATCAATCAACTTGAACAGATTCAAATTGTTTCAAATTGCCCTTGAGACTGAGCAGCTCAAACAACTCAGTGAATTGGAAAGGGAATTTGTGCTGCTGCACAATTCAGTTGTTGGAAAAACACTCTCTGAGGTATTATTAAATTAGATATTAATAAAAATAGTTGGAACAGTTACTAATTAAAATTACACGATGTTATCTATCATTTTATATTACTTAATGGCTAAAATAGCATTTATAACATATTTGTTATCAAGTTCATTTTTGCTTGTATTTTAATTAATATACCTTTAAAGACTACAATCTTCTTCAAGCTTCTGCCTAGCATTATTTGTTCATTGAAGTATATAATAAAATGGCTAACTAAATTACTTTCAATTGCATAAACTAAAACTCAACACTAGATTAGAGGCTTCATCAAAGATATCCCACCAAATGAAATTGGCAGTACAATAGCAACTTCAAAGGTTAAAGTCATCAAATGGAAGAGGGCAGAGTTCACAAGTCTCCAAGATTATTTGAAGGCCAACCACATCTCAATTCCTCTCAGACATTTGCTCGGATATCTGGTTGCGTTCGATTTTTTCCAGCTTTTTAAAAGCCACATTTCAGGGGATTCCTATCCTGAAGGCATTGCCAGGCCAGAAAAGTGAGCAACATAAGTTGATCATGTTATTAGTTAAGTTGTTAATAACTTTTACTCAGAGTCCTTAAAGTGTCCAAGAAAAATGGTCTCGAAAGATATGATGTCAAGTGGCTTTTCATACGTTTGTTCCAATGTTATTTTTATTGTACTAATTTGTAACTTATAATGAGGATCACCAGTTGATAAATAATGCAGCTGGAACTGAAAGCCTGAACCAAGAAGATCTTATTACCACTGAACAAAAAAACATATTTTGTGCTGCATTCCCAAAGATAGCATCTAAGTTTGAAGGATGGAATCTGAAGAGTAGTAGTGATGATGATGATGACATCGTAAGAGATAAAGCCAACCAACTCGAAGAGTTTTGTCCAAGCGATGCACCTGGATCATCAAGTTGGTTTGGTTTGTTTATGACAATCAGTATTTGTAAACTGATATTTGATTACATCAGGCATATTCATTGATGGATGACATTGTTATTCATAAGTGTTTTAGTAAATGTAGCAAAATTGCTTCATGACCATTCGCTTCATGTTGTGGCTCAAATTATCATTAATTATTTGCTTTCATTGATACAATAATGATTGCTGATTGACAACTTAAACCAGAAAAATGTATGAGGAATAAGAAAAGAGCCAGGAGGGACTCTGTTGAAACTCCAGCTTCCACCAGTAGCTCTGGTACAAAATCTACAGTGAAACAGTACTTTGTGGCAAGAAAGAAGTTGATCTTCGATGCTATTAAGTGAAATCAAAGCAGCTTGCTCCACGCATCCTGTTCAATTCCCCCAATCATGCAGCAGCTTTGTAAGAAGTCGTTGTTTTGCTATTTCCAAGAAAAATATCCCTTGGATGCTTTATTGTTTTAGAATCTAAGTATTTGATGGATGGCATCAAGGAGTTACATTTTTAATCATGCATTGTTTAGCCATTAGTTGTCACTGCATTATCTCCACCAGCCTTTTGTTAGCTTTCAAGGATCAATAACACTTTCTTAAAAGCTACTTACTAATTGCCATTACAGCTGATATGTCGAGAATTTTTATTTTTGTTAAGAAATCAAATGTGAACATTCTTGAATGGTAACCATCCTTACATATGTCAAGTATTTTAATTCTTGTTTGTATTGGATGGATGTGAACAACTGAAATGTAAACATGTATCATCTATATATATTGATCAGCTGAGATTAATTTACGTTACATAAAAAACTTCCTCTCAGCAAGTTTTATGGGACAACCTTATGCCATGAGCACAGCACTTATTTTAAATGTACATGTTCTTATGAAGACTTTGACAATTTTTATATTCTTGGACGAGAATCAAATGCCTTGATCGAAGACCCTTTCAGTTACAGCTGTAGGAGATTTTGGAATGTTTGGAATCGTTAAAAAAAACGCTACGTATTTGAGTTAAAATCACAAACATCGAAATTGCAACGCTAGGAGACAGCACAAAAATTTGGAAATTAGTGTTGTGCGATTACTTGTTGGGTTCGAACTTCGAGTGTACGTCGGGTTTGGTTAGCCTCATTTCAACCAATTAGGTTTGACAAGTAAAAGTTTAGGTCGATTTCTTGCGACGATTTTGGTGATAAATGTTAGGATGGCTTAAGTTAAGATCGCTCAGAACTAGCTCTTGTTAAGATCGTCCATCACTATTATTATTAATTAAGGTCAATCAATTAAATCTTAATATGTTCCTTCCATTCGGCGGGCTAGAGTCAGGATAACTAAAATTCCGAGCCGTTAAAGAATCTATTAATTCAGTTAACGTATTTTGCACTTCGGATACAACTATTTCACTACAAAATATTTGAGCAATTGCAGTCCCCACCCCTGCCAGTTTGCCCCCTTGATATTTTTCTAAATCCGTATAATTCAGAAATAATAATAATTCAGAAATAATTTGTTGATCATAACACAGCTCCAATAAATTAGGAAAGCTTCCGACATCAACATTTGTGACATTTATAAGGTTCGATAACTAATTTAGTAGTGCCTTTGCTTTCCTTATGTGTCTTTAGTACAAAAGCTGTTTATGATGTTTAATAAATATTTAAACATAACTTGAAAATAACATAAAATAAACGTCAAATATGCTTAATGTAATTTTGGAGGAATTCTATCTCATCGGATGTTCTTTAGAGCATTATTTTATGGAATATAAGTTAATTTTTGTCAAGCTCAATGTAATACTTGCAAGTCAATAAATTTAAGAGATGTAGATAAGTCCACTTCGTTACGATAATATAAAAATTGTTAAATATTTAAAGTTTAAGAAGAACGTGATCCCTGCGATGACCACGCCTCAATATTACATTGCTTTTTATTAAAATTAAATTATGCCGGTCCATTTAGCAATTGTTAAAAATTATTGTTACAACAAACTGCAGCATAAATATAATTTTAATTTTCAATGTTTTTAATATTTGCCTAATTAACATTATCGATGGAAAATGGCTTACTAACAATGCCAAAAATATGTGCGACTGAAAGCTTCAGTGACGATTAATTGGATTTTCACGAACATATTGTGTAATTAATTTAGCTTTGCTGTAATTGATAAGTCTTCTTTTATCAATTTTGATTTTGAGGATTTCAAATGAGTTTATTTACCCAAATGAATGCAGTTCAATTCGGAACGAAAAATTCTTTATTTAAGGAAATACATTTTTAAATACTAGGTAGCCACTATGGAGAAGTATAACATAAAGTCTAGTAGCCAGCAAATGCCATCATTTCTTCAAGCCATTGGGGCTGTTGCACCAAGGCAAAGTAGCGGATCTAATCAGAGATCAGGTTTGCTCAGTGGTTTGTGGAATTTACAAACCAAAATCATTACTAGTTAGTCTTTGCAATCAGAATACATAAGAAAAGTTTAATTTTAGGATGCCATATATTTGATTGAAACATGGTGCAGTGTGACTGTTCCTTTGTTGTCATAGCCTGTAATGGAATGCAACTGTATAATCTAATAGTCAGAGTGATTTGGATTTTTTTGTGATTATAGCATAAAAATATCAAAATTTCTTGCTTAAAGTCTAAGGGCCTTAAAGTGTAAGTACGAGTTAGCTCAGAGGATTGCATTCCCATGAGTGATGATTTAAGCAACAGTTGTGTGTTGCGTTTGCAATCCAGCTTGCACTGCCACAAGACGCACCTGGGAGACGGAACCACATAACAGACTAAGCACCTCTGATGCTTACTTTTATGGCAATATATAAATGCACAATTATAATGATTGTTACTATTATTGTTATTATTATTATTATTATTATTATTATTATTATTAACATAAGTATTATTATTATATTATCATTAAAAGTCATATTGTATTAATTTCATTTTCAGCAATTTATTTGTTGCAACCTTGAGATTATCCTACAGGCCTTAGAGATCATTAATCACTTGTTCAATTAGTTTTTCCTTCCAGGAGCAAACCAGTCTTCTTCCATGACTGGTGTTTATCACATCCAAGGGGGCTCCAGGCCGATTACATCCAATTCTCTAGGTCATCATCAACTTCTTTCAGAATCCACTTTCCAGGGTGGGAAAACTGTTCACCATATGGGCCAAGTAAGTTTCCTGACATGATTTTATTACCATTTGAAAATGCATATTTGTTTTTTATTAAAACATTTAAATGCTCTATGAAGAATTTTATAATAAGAAATATTTTATTATTGTTTGATTTGGGCAAGGGGAAGCCTTTATCTTTGATTCGACAATAATTTGTCTAAATTTTGTAGTCTAGTGTTACAAAAACGAAAATCAAAGAGCCGGCAGTTGTCAAAATAGAGGTAGGACTGAATCCAGCCGTTCAAAAGAAGCAGAGAAGGTCAAGCAGTAGCGGTGATGGTCCCACAAGGTAGATTCCACATTAGTTCGCTTCATTCATAATGCTTACCTAATATATCAAAGATTTGTATGCATGTTATTTGGTTTTACATCTTGCTGGCCGTTCTGCCCGGCATTGCTTGGGACGAAGCAGAATATTTTATGCGAGAATTTAATTGTCGTACTTATTAAGTTGGGTTAGTTCGTTTCATGACGAGGTTTGGCAACATTTAATTTAATTTAAATGTTATATTTAATAAAATAATATTTATATTATAATAATATATTTATGTATAATTTAATAATTTATCAATATTTATCGTAATAAATTATATTATAATATTTAAATTTAGTAGACTTTTAATAGATTAACACTAAGCTGCTATTAAGTTATATGAAACTTTGTTCCAATTTAAGATTTGGATCAGAGTCAACTTCGCAGGATCTCATTTCTCCACCTGTGAAGAAGATAAAGTTGGAGATTGGGGATGCAGGCATCTGGGAGACAAAGAAGGAATCGGAAGAAGCTTTAATCGGCGGAGTCGTTGGAAACGATGGCGTCTCGAATTACGACGAGGACGACGACGACATCTGTCCCGTCGATTATAAATCAAGGTAAGCGACAGAGACTGTGCTGTTGTGATTTCGTGTTATTTGAAATACTGAATTGGGAATATTTAATTTGACACCTAAAATGTGTTTGAAGAATTTAAGAAAATATTCATTAATGAAAGATAATAAGTTAGCATTAATTCAGTTTTTTAATTTATTAACTGAGAAATAGTAATCCTACAGTATCAGGCAGTGTAAGTCTTGATAAATCGCTTATTTATAAATAGCTTAATTTATGTTAATTAGATGATTATAGAATAACAATCACTTATTTTGATGGACACTTAAAGTTTTTAACCGACCCGCAGGTGTGTAATCTTATTAGAAGAGCAGATGCAGAACATTGTTAAGAACTTCAAGGCATGTGCCATGGAATTGTTCTACTTGGAAAATGATGGAGATATTCTGGATTACTCAAATTGGCTCAAAAAACCTAATTCACACCTGGATGACTACCTGGACAAGACAGCTGCACAGCATGATATGAGCATCAGGGGAATTGAGAGCGAGGAGGTAATGTTTATTTTTTGACGTATCGACACTTGGAACATCTGTAATATACATTACAGCAGTATGTTTCTAGGCTAGGAAGTGTCTGTGAAAGACATTTTGATTGTTCTTTTCTTTCTTCCTAGCAATAATATTAGCAAAACTTTAAAAGGTTACTAACATTGTTTTTTTTTGTTCATTTAATTAAAGTCCTTTGCACAACTAAATTTGGACTCCTTAATCACTATTAAGGATGAGATAATCATAATAACAACAACAACAATGATGATGATGATTATTATTATTATGGTGGTGATGGTGATTATTATTAGTAATAATGATAATAATATTAACAACAATAACAACAACAATAATAATAGTAAGGTCTGCACTTGCAGGATTGCTAAGCATGGAGCTCATCTTCAAAGAATTCTTTAATCTTATATTTCTTAAGAGTTTGCCTGAGCTGAGCATATTAATAATAATATGATTTATCCTGCTCACATGTTTGAAATTAGTATTAATTTATTACAGTATTACTGTGACTGAAATGTTTACAATTAAACATTATTGTTATTAAGGCCAAGATTTTCACATCTGGATCAGGGACATTGCCCACCGTCACTCCTGTGGCAATCTCAAAGAAGCTTCCAGCTGCAATAGCAGCTCTTCAGCTGAAGCAACTGGAATCATCAGGTAAAATTTCAGATTTTCTGCTACATATTTTTTCTGATTCTAAATTTAAGAAAGCTTTTGTCTCCTTGAAAGTTACTGATCTGATTAAAGATAATGGCAGTCATGGTAACAAATTTCAATTTCATTATGGCGTTGATAAATATGGATGACATTGTCGATTTTATTTGGAGCCGACGAGTTAATATTTTTGAGCTTCTGTTTTCTCTGTTTTCTGTTCATCAACTTCTCTTTGAATATTGGCAAATCTTCTTCAAGGCTCTTTATGTTTTCTTTACGGTGGCAGAGAGTCACGCAAAAAGATTTGTCGGGGGCTTCCACAGCGTGGTGTATGGCCGCGTTCAGCCTCAGCCGAAGAACACGACGTCTGCGCCTCTCGCTCCAGGTGATGCTGTTTCCATGGAGATGATGTTTGCTTAAAGGCACCATTTCCATATCATTTGCTAGTAATAGTTGTTGCTGCCTCGCTATTTCCCTTGGTGTTGGAATGCCATCTTAGTGTTGTTCAGTTCATTTTCTGTTATCACATGGTGGTGCCATCACCACCAATAGATTCTGTTTTGGCATGTAGATATTTGTATAACAGTTGGAGGATAATTATAGATTTTGTATTTTAATTAGAATTATTTTATTACAACATTTCTTTGCATTCTCTTTGATTCTCAAGGTTCTCTTTTCTTTTATGGACATCCCACATCAATGTTTCATCTTTTATTTTATTTGAGAATTTACCTTAATATGTTAACGGAGCAAAGACAACATTATTATTTCTGTTAATTTTAGACTTGCATGACATGTCCATCAAAATATTAAGCTGGTTTTATTTTGTTAGCATCTTTGTCTTAACTTTAATTCCAATTAGAAATTGACATGACTTAAAGGACTTTTTCCTTATCAAGCTATTGGCTACTGCCAATAAGAAAATATTTGCTCAACCATCACAGGGTCCTGCATGGTGTTAATTTGATACTTAATTATATAAATTCATATACAATTTCATGATTCCACTGAGCATATATAAATTTATATAAATTAATTAAATTTCTCTCAGACTTATTCCTTCCATTTTACTGGTTACATATGCTTAGTTATGACCAGTTTAGCTGTAAACATATGTTTGAACATTGATATTGAAAAATCATTCCTCAGATCTAATAGGTTGCACTGGATCAATTAATGACAATTGTGATTGACTGCTCGTCCAGCTTGCACATAAGTGTTTTTAATCACAATAAATAATCATTAAGCTTAAAATTGGTTTTTGGGGAGATGAATTAAATAATTTGATTTCTGGCATGTGATTCGATCGTTTGAATTCTGAATTGAGACTAAGCAACTAACTGATCATTGCATTGTCAGTTGGTTTCTTTTATTTCATGCAGATTGGTGAGTGAAGCATGCCATTTCTGATGTGCAATTTTCCTGACTAATTTTATCAAAATCAAACAATTAAAGGATTAATTAATTAATTGATATTGTTGCATATTTCGTAATTATCCGACATTATTTGCATTGATAAATAGCTGTGTTTCTCCGAAAATAAGATCTTAACATTAAATTTTACTGCCAGAGATGCATTAGGGCTTATTTTCAGGGGATGTCTTAGTTTTTCACATGCATTTTTTTAATACAATATCATCATTTATTTGTACATATAATACTAGTAAAATACCACTCTTATAAAACAGTGACCACTCCACATGCACACATACATACACACATAAACACACACACACACACACACATATATATATCTATATATACACATATATATATATATAAACACAAAAGGCTTCATCAATTTTTGCTGTTTGAACTTAAATAATTAAATATATGCATAATTATAAGCTAGATTCAACACATTTCATAAAATTCATTTACATGATGTGTGTTGCTAAATGTATCCGTCTGGCTAATGATCTTAACTGGGTCTTAATTGTGGTTAGGTCTTGTTTTTGGAGAAACACATTAACAATAGTACACATATTTGTATGAGGAATTCATTACAGGTTTATTGTTTGATTCCCTTATTGTGATAGTCAACATTTTTGTTAGGTGGCATACCGCTCAGTACCACGGCTGCGACCACTACAATCGGTTCTCCCACTCCCCTGAATACCTCCTGCAATGAGAATGCATCCAGTTCCAGCAAGACCACATCCATTGTGACAGGTGCCCTAGGATTGGGATCAAATCATGGTAGTCTTGTCAGACCCATACCAATTGTGGCCGTGCCCTCATCAGCAGCTGGGTAGGACATTAGCATTGGGCATAACAATATTCATTAATATTTTATAATTTCTTGTTAATTTGAAAGAAATTTAAATTTATATATAAATTTGGTATTATTATTAGATATTTATATAGATATATAAATTTAAATCTACTTACAGTTAAGTGGTTGACGTTATTAATCCTTATCAGTCTTCTTGCCGATCCCGTTCTGCCTTCTCATTCTCCCGTCCGACGCGATTCGATGGCCGTCATCACTGCAGCCTCTGTTGTAACCACTTCTGTTATTGGTTCAAGCAGACTGACAAGCTCTTTCCATGGTACTAACCAAGTGCAATCTACCCAAGAAGCTCCAGTTGAGTTAGCCAAGCAGGTCTGCAATTTATAATTCACGACTAATGACTGATGATAATGGCCACGATTTACTGCGGTGATAGGAAGCGAAGGTTCTGTCGCGCGTTGCCGAACTTCGGAAGCAAGGGATGTGGTCCCTGAACAGGCTCCCGAAAATACTGGAACCAGAAAGATCAAAAAGCCATTGGGACATGCTTCTTAAAGAAATGGAGTGGATGGCTGTGGACTTTGCCCAAGAAAGAAGATGGAAGATTGCTTGCTCATCTATGGTTAGACTATTGCCGTCATTACATTGTTGCTTTTGTTGCCATTATGATTCCATAACTCCTTTTTGCTTTGAACAGGTTGCATGTTCAGTCATCAGAAGTGAAGCAATTACAAAAAGGAATGTGAGAAGGAGGAGAGAAGAGAAGAAAAAAATTGACATGGCCTCGTACATGGCTCGCATAGTAGAAGAATTTTGGCTCGACTCGCAGGAGGTCGGTCGGCAAACCTCGGAGCTTAATTTTTTAAGTTTACACATGAAGAATATTGCATTAGAAATTGAGATATTTGAGACATTTTAGTAATTTTTATGTCGACTTTTGTGATTCATTCGAATAGGTAATATGTTATATAATATTTACCATATTACAATCTATAAATAAATTTCATTTTGCCATATTTTGTGCAACATTTGAAAGCTTTCTGATTTCGAGAAAATCCTATAGCTATTGAAATTGTTCTTTGTGCCGTAAACATTAATAGAACTTTTAATAGAATATTTTATAAAGTTGGATATTATTTGATACATTACAATTATTTTATTAATATTAACGATATTCATGAGTATTATAAAAAATAAGAACTCGTGATTATTCTGACTTTTATTTCTTCACCAAAATTTGTTCTGATTGACACTTATTCATTTGTTCCAGGAGTATTTGTTCAAAAATTATCACAACATGGAAAAGGATTGCAAACAGGTGCTTGAGAATATAATAGCCACAACATCGAAAGTTTATTTGGAGTCTGAAAGGAATCTCATCTCCAACATTGATGTGAGTTGTAGAACTGCTGATTTACAGGCCTTATATTCAAGTCAACCTGACAACATGTGCTTTTCTTTCAAGCCCAACCTATGTCATGTGCCCTCAGAATCAGGTGAAAGTGATGACCATGAGCAGGAGATTAAAGATCTCTTGAGTTCAGGTGAAATTCATGCATCTCTGGTGACAATCAACAATTTAACTAATTATCATGTCGACTCAAATTCAGCGGAGTGGCCCATCGACAATGTCTTCAAGCAATTTTACCCAAAAATGTTCACCGAAGAGGATGAAGTTAATTTTGGTGATGCTGATTGTCAAACCAAATCTAATGAAGGATGCAATGTCGATGGTTACGAAAGCGGTCGGGACGACGGTGCCGGGGGAGACTTCGAGCCCCTGCATTGCTCTGATCCCAGTCTCTCTGGCACCAACCTTGATCTCTTCAAGGGCGAATTGAAGGAGTTGCAGTCTATGGGACCTAGAAAAGGTTGATTTTCTGATTATTTCTGTTGATACTTTTTTTAAATGTTTTTGTAATTCATGCATCTCTGGTCTGGATCAAGGTTAATGCCTCTCAAAAGCATTATTGCTTATGGATGTATTGAAATCAGAATTATATGAATTTAGACACTGCAGCCAAATACTCAGTATAATCTAAGATAAATTATTTGGAAATATTTATTAGTTTTCAATTAACAGAATCACATGCTTTTTCAGGCCTAATTGGAGCAGATAGAACAGTGAGGAACTATGCAAGTCTTGATGACTTCCTATCAGATATTCCAGTCAAGAACAGTGATGAGGTATTTGAGCAGTACAATTTGTACAACTATCTTAGCCAATGGAATTTATAGCATCAATAATAACAACATTTAGAGGAATTAGAGAATAGATGCTTTTAATAAGATAAATCAATGCTAATACTTTAAAACAAGTAAGCAATTCTTGTCATGTTTGTATTGAAGTCTTATACTAATCTTTGTTGTGTACAGGTTCTTGATCTGCTCCATAATGGTCTTTTCTCTGGGGTAACCACTCTGAGACCATATCAGGTTTCCAGTGCAGCCAGGTTATCAAAATTTTGGTTGCAAGGAATTCCCTTCCTGGAAGTAAGGGATCCAGGTCTGGGCACAAAACTCTTGGTGGCTTTCCACTTTTCAACTCTGGCTTTCAATTATCAAGAATGGGGCTGTCATCTTGTAGTCATTAAGGAAAAGAGGGATCTCTTTTCGTGGCGATCAAGTTTTGCAAAATTTGCACCCTCACTAAGGGTGAAGGTTGCAGTTGATTTGAAAGGATTCGACAATTGCTTCATCAATAGCTCTATTGAGGTACTGATATGGTTTTTGTATTGAATCTAGTTTTCATTGTAACTAGAGCCCCTGTCGGTTTGTGCTCGGCGACCCCTTTTCAAAGAAATTTTTCTTCAATGCCCCCACAAAATAACACAAAAAAGCGACCATTGAGGAATAGCAGGGATATAGTTTCAGTTTTTTTTTTCAATGGAGCGAACCCTTTTTAGTTGTAAATGTCAGGGAAGCTGCAGCTCTTCTGCTATTGCTTCTCCAGAATACTGCTCACCTCTCCAGTGCTCAGTGGTACTGCCCACTATGGGAACCACTGATTTAGAGTATATGAAACTAGCTTTGTTTAAAAAATTATCGAAATTAAAATAGTTATAGATGTGCTGTGTAATTTGAACAATGGCTGTAACATTCTATTTTTAATCATGTCTTCCTTAAGGATGCAGCAAAGAACTTTAATGTGCTTGTGACATGTTGTGATCACTTCAGACAGCACTTTGTGATTTATGAAAAGTTCAAATGGAAAACCTTGGTCCTGGATAAGGTAAGTGGTTGGATAGACTTTTTGAAATAAGGCTTAGGCACTATTTAAATGCTTTAATGTCTCCCATGACGTACTATAAATTTCTGAATATATTTATAAGGCAGACAAAAATGTTTCTAGGTTGCTGATCTGGATTCAAGAAATATCAGTTTCAACACATTTTCCTATTTGAACCACAATCACCTAGTCATGTTTTTTGATGCTGCTTCAGTGCCATCTGAAGTATTTAGGCTCCTGCCTCAGGATGGAAATGATGACGATGGAAGGATGGATGAAGGAAGGTTACTTTCAGAACCATTCTTGGAACTGATAAGCTTCATATTAAAGGAAAGTATCTCCGACGTCGATCTTTCTGGCAAGAACTACTCTAACTGGCAAGGAGAACTGACATCTCAGGATGCTTCAAAAAATATTTCAAGTTTTCGCTTTACGATGGATGAAGCTGCAAATGTATGTTATTTTGAATTAGTCTATTTAGTTAAAATTGGGTTATCTTCCTGTATTACCAAGAAAAAGGTGATTGACCAATTGTTGTTGTTGTTTGGATTTAAAAGGTGTTCAGGCTGTTGTGTTCCTACATTACCAAGAAAAAGGTGATCAACCAATTACAGACTTTGAATATTCTTACACTGGCCTCCACATTGCCTGCCAAACAGGCCTTGATATACAATGAGGGATTTGGAGCTCTTCTTGAGGAGAGGTTGTGTTCCAATTGTCATTATTTGTTGATTGTCGTAAGTTTAGTTATGGTCAGGTATTTTTGTTATATTTCAACAATTTAAACACTTATGTCATGTTGGAACCGACAGCATATCCTTAACTAGAGCAATGTTAAGATGTTCAACATTGATCAATATTTATTCTGATTGCTGCTGTGTAATGTTTAGCCCTGACGTGACATCTCCTGAGTTTCTTCACCAAGTTAATGAACTCTACAACACCTGTGCCCACTTAGATGTTTTTGATGTTGTAACTGATCAGTTAGCTGCTCTGTCTTCTTGCCTGGGGGATTCTATGAACTCTCACTTGTTCCCATCATTGTTGGACATTGGCAATGGAAAAATGAAAGATTATGTAAACATTAATTCTTTTTTTATATTTTTTATTTCTTGTAATTAGTGTAACTGATGTTGCTCAAAATTTAATTTATTACAGTAATTACTGTCAATCAAACTTCTAAATGATTTTCATATTCTACCAACCAGAGCTCCCCAAGTTCTCTAAAGCATTTACTAACTTTATATTCCTGGGGTGTTGGGCTCCTTGAAGGAACAACTGATGACAAATCGAATGTAAACAATATATTTCCTACCAGTAACACAGGAGAAACTTTGGAATGGAAATCTACTTGCCCATATAGCCCCAATCTCTTGAGATCATTGACCAAGCTAGTGTCTGGTCATCAAGGTGATTCCAATTATGATAGATTTGATTCTGTAATAAAGATGATGGACAAGATTGATAATGACAAACTTCTGGACATATTTCCAAGAGAAATTGCTAGGTCGCTCCAAAATATTGTGTTCATGATGCAACCATTGAAAACCAATTTTGCCCAAAAAGGCTTTGATAGTCAACCATATGATTCAGCTGGATCCATGGGGATTATAAAAGAGGAGATGATGGATTACTCTTACGAGGGTGGAAACCAGACAATGGAATGCGTTGATTCTTGTGAAGTCGTTGATGGAGAAGTGTTTGAAGGTTTGGGAAGTGACTGCCTCAAAGAACTGACTAGCATTGGAAGGAGGTGTTTTGAAGAGGAACTGAACAAGTCAGTTGTTGATATGAAGATAATCACTTTATTGATTGTTATAAAATTAATTTTTAATTAACATCAGTGACATTTTCATTAAATATTATTAAATAATAGTCATTAAATTTTTATTTTAACGTCTTTATTTGCAGATTTTTAATTAGCTTCAAGACGGTGATTTGTCAGATGTTGGATGTTGGATTGAAGAAATCCTTGTGCTCTGGTGCTAAAAATCTGATTGCGCCTTTGATCGACATGATCGATGGATCTACCGACGAGATTACGAGAAAGAATATCGACCATGTAGACCGGAAGATCATCGGCTGCAACAAAGGTCTTGTTAAATTAACTAACTAACTAACCTTAACCCCTAACCCTAATCCCTTTTATATTTTGATGCTGGGCAAATTTTACAAATTTACTTTATTAAATGGTAAACAATTTTAATGATGTTAATTATAATTATATTAATTATAATGGCATTAATTATAATGACATTGATTATAATTATATTAATAGTAATGATATTAATTATAATGATAATAGTTAAAATGATAATAATGATAGAAGCATAATTAAAACAATTCTTAATTTAAAAAATTCTTACTGGGAGTTTGACCAATATTACATTATTGAACAGGAAAGCTTTCCAGCCTGTCAATGCTGTTAGAGAAAGAGAGGCAGATGAGTGAGGGCAGATTTGTTCTGTTGACTTGCCACAATGAAACTCTTTCCAACATTCAGTGGTTCCTTAGCAGAAGGGGATTCACCTACGTCTCTATAGACTCCAATGCCAATGTAATTCCCTATATTCATTCTTTATGTTTGCAGTTGTTTTTCTTGTTTATTGTTGGGTCAGGGTCAGTTGAATGTGGTAATATTTCTTAAAATCTTGTCTGATTTTAAGCTGTTTTCTTACCATTTATTTAACAGTTGCATTTGAAACTTTTAAATTATGAAAAAAAATTTTTGTATTTTATGCTAAAAAGAATTTAAATAAGTGAAATAAGAATATTATTGCCGATCCTTAAATGATGTCTAAATTAAAGGTATTTCATTTAAGGCCAGCAAGGTGAGGAAATTGATTTCAAAGTTCAACTTCAATAAAAAGTACGACTGCCTCCTCATCCGATGTTCGGACGAATTGACCTGGGAATCCCTCACGTGCGTCCTCGGCGTGGATGCTCTCCCGTCGGCCAGGAACTTGATCGTTCTCGATGAAGAACTTCCGGATGTTGAAAGACCTTTTGGAATATTGCTGTGGCAATTGCTGGCTAAAAAGATGTCTGCGGCCGCCGACTTGAACCTTGTCCGTCTCTACCACAAGAACACCATCGAGGGTTACCAAGTCCACAGGAGATGGTCCAAGGAAGCCATGGACGGCCTCTATGAAGATGGGAAATTTGACTGTCAAATGGGAACATTTCAGCAGATGGAGTCTTCTGCTGATAGTGGACATGAGGTGAGTAATTCTAGGGATTGATAATTACAGCTACATTGGTTATTAAAACCCATTTGGTTACAGTTTCAAAGTTTCAAAGGCAAGGAGCTCAGGGATAGTGATGATGATGTTGACTATGTAAGAATGGATGACGAAGACATTGATGATCTGAACTTCATATATTCCAGCCATCAGGTGAATTTTAAGACATTGCAATTGGAGATATTAAATTCAATAAATTGATTTTTCAGTTTTGAATATTCATTAAGTTATGTATTAATAATGATGCTAATAGTTAATTTGTAAGGATAGGATAGCAAAGCATAGCAAGGCCTCAGAGGTGCCTTGCAATGTGTAATAAATAAGGCAATATGGGCAATGTAATCAACAGAAGCTTTTCATTTTTAAAAGGTGTTAATATTTTAGTGATATGATATTAGTTGCATTGTAAATACACTTTCCATCAGTTTACTGATTTTTCTTTGTTAGTATTTATTCTGACCCATGACCCCTTGACCTTACTAGGATGGTATTAGGCTCTCAAGCGATGAAGTCTTGCCAGGACTCTGTTCTTGCTTAGAAGAACCTCTTTTTGCTGGCGACGAGGACGTTAATGAGGTCGATGAGGAAACACTTAAATACAAACAGAATGAGGTAATTGGTAGTTGCTGACCCTATTGATAATGATGGCTTTGTTTGGATAGCATTTCTGTTTTCTAGAGATGTTTACCGTTCAATTGCATGTTGAAACAGGTTCGATCTTATGCCATGGCAGTTGTTGGCAGACAACTGAAATGTTCAGAAACACTTTTTGTAAGTTCTTTTGAATGGACTAAGTTACATGATTTATTAATAAAAATGCAGATGCAGGTGCCCTTGCACAAACATCTGTAATCTTTGATCAGCAACACAAACAAACAAGGGAGATTTTAGTTAATGAGATGTTTTTTCATTGAATCAGCAGAAGAATAACCAACCTTCTTGCTTTAAGACCGATAAGCTCATCCAAATAGATTGGGATAACGAAGTTGATTATGACGTCTCCTTATCCGACGTACGGCCATACGAGGACCTTTTGACTTATGAGGTTGACTACCTGGAACCGGAGGTCTGCTTATTTATTATGAGAATTTATTATTTCTGCAAACGCAACTAAACTTGGTCATTTGTTGATTTTGGACTTTTGATATGTAGTGATATAAAAATTGATTGATTCATTAATTCAAACTAAGTGGAAGTGATCTTTAATTCTATCAGTGCTTTATTTCGGATCTGACCGGAGAGAAGATGCCGGTAGGTTTGAACTTTTCGGAATTCCGGTCATCTGATAATTGTCATCTGTTATTGATCATTAATAGTTTATCAATTATGTTGAATGACAGGTCTGGGCCCCTCCCATTCCTCCCCAGGATGATGATGTTTTTCAAGATAGAAATATGTTGTTGCTTTATGAGTTGACCCCGATGTCTGAGACTCAGTTACCAAGTCTTTATGTTAGGAAAGGAAACAAAAGATCCAAAATTGATGATTCTTGTGGTATTGACAATATTTGTTCTTCATTATGCAGCATTTGCTTGATTTAATTATAAACTGGTCATTGTTCAATTGTTTGTTGTAACATTATATATTGGCTGTCTGCTGCTGCTAGCCATAGATTCTGGTAATTTTATTAAATCAATTTGTTCCAGTAAGGAGCACAAAAGCACTGGTAAGAGATGCGAAACATGATTCATCGTCACCTAGCCTGCAGAGACCAAGGTCACTATTTGAAAGACCGATGGCCATCAGCCAGCCAAATACAATTCCTCTCTCCACGGCCAGCTCCCTTGCTTATGGTTTCCAAATTGATCGAGATGGAAGACTCATCAACAAAGCTGGCATTCCAGTTGGACAACCATATGCTAGATCCCCGACCGTTCCCATTCCTATACCCAGGCCAAACCCAGAATCCCAGGGAGATCAAGTTGATTGGCTGGTCCACGAAGAATGGGCTCTCTTGCAGGTCTGTTGGTTGGTCAAGATTGTCAATCGGTCGCTGTTAACATTTTCTTATTTTACATGTCAAAAGAAATGATACTGAGTTGCATATAATAATATCATAATCATGTATTATTATAATTAGCATTATATGTTATTTTGCAGGCCTATCAGATGACATGCCAAGAAGGCAATCCTCTTCATGACTCCTTGAACCAACCCCCACCGCAATCAAGGCTTCCAAACTGGGAGCTCATTGCTTGCATTGTTAATGGATTTAGTCGTGTGTTCAGGTAGGGCCCGATAGTAATGTTAATGACATTGTCCAATGTTGGCCAAGTAAAGGGCAAAGCCTCGACCTTAGCCTTAAAATTTGTCTGTTTGATTGACCAGATCTGCCAGACAGTGTCGACTAAGATATGAGAATGTCATCCTCCCTAGAGAGGAGGGAAGGTCACACTTTGACAATGGACAAAGGAAATTCAAGAAGACATCCAAAGGTCTCTATAAGGTAGGTCTGATTGGGAAATTGGAAAATATGTGATTGTGATTGATTATTTTTGTTAATTCTTGTTAATTGTTGTCAATTCTACAATGTCTGTTATAACTTTAAAATAATATGAAAGCTACTTTGTGTGATCGCTTCTCGATTGGCTGTTCTCAACTGACTACTTAAGATGCCGATATGAATTTGTACCGCCAGACTAAATCTAATCGTCAACTAAAGACAATCCAGATGTACAGCCAAGATAGCAACCGTTCCCTCATAACTCACCTTTCACTTCGCTTCGATCTCCTAAAAAACTTCCTGGGAAAGAAGCATTTGCGCAAAATTGCTGCAGCGACGGCAGCTCAAGCCGGCAAAACGAACGTTAGATTCTTTTGGTTGTTTGTGACTGGGAAGTAAAGCAATTACATTGATGGCTTTTTATTATCAGCATGTTGCCTTCATGTTGGAGCACAATATCAGTTACGATCAACCTCTTTCTCCCGTTGTCATCGCGGAGATGAAGCTCGAAAGGGCTAACAAGGAAAAAGAAAAAAGAGCTGTCAGTGCAGTTCCTGAGAGGGTCCAACAGGCTCTGCCTACACTGCTCCCTCTAGCAATCCTGTCAATGCAGTTCTTAATGTTCAGCAAGTAAGCAATCAGTCAAAATCTTTGTCAATATTGATAATTGCTTCTAAATAACAGTTGGTCCATGTACTAATATTAATAATGTTAAATTTGAAAATATTTTATTGCTTCTTTAACAACATCTCTCTCAAATTTAGTTATTGACTTGCTCGTGGAAGCGACATGTCGTAGATCTTATTAAACTATATTTGATATTCTTTTTCATTGCCCAGCCACAGCAACCGTCGTCGGAGACCGTCGCGGCAACCGTAACTCCCGTCTCCACGTCCTTGACCGTGCCCATAGGTGCACAGGTGTCTTTTGTTTTGCCCAACTCTCAGCTCAGGATGGCAGTTGTAAGTGTCTTACTAAATGTTTATTGCCAAAGCCACCAGTTTGTGTAATATTATATAATTAAACCTTAAATGGGAAGCTAAATTTGTTTAAGGTTTATAACCTTAGATATCAATTCTAAACGGCAATTCTTTAGAACTTTGAATTATTAAAAAAATAAAAGTGGTTAATTCAAGGTTGTGATAGGCTGACTAGTTTAATTTATATTTATTTAACTCTGTCGAATTCTATTGTTAAAATGTATTTGACTATTAATGTTTCTAGCCTGGTGTAGCAAGTAACCAGCAGCAACAGCAACAGCAAGTGATCCTTCAAGCAGCTGTGGCTCAGCAACAGATGGCAATTGTTGCTAGTGCTGCATCCAACTCAATGCTGGGGGTTGGTAGTATCCTAGAATGTGTTTTAAACAATTTCCATTAAACAAAAGTATGACCTGATCATTTAAATTCTAGTGGCATACTTGGCTCCATTTCCACTTTTAATCTCTTTTCTGTCATTTAATCTTTCAGAAAGTCCCATTGGTTAGCGGAGTGAGCAATTCCATGCCGGCCGTCAGAAACCTGACCAATCTCAGCTTTGTAGTAA
This sequence comes from Hirudo medicinalis, assembly GCA_011800805.1. Classification (NCBI taxonomy): domain Eukaryota; kingdom Metazoa; phylum Annelida; class Clitellata; order Hirudinida; family Hirudinidae; genus Hirudo; species Hirudo medicinalis. The sequence goes on from MPNW01000020.1 coordinate 118,283, forward strand.
ACCAATCGGCCGCTGCCAACCAGCAGAGCACGACCTTTGTGACAGTGTCAAAGGCTCAGGGGACAGTTGTCAGTACTGTTGGAATTGTGGTAATTAGTTCTGTAATTGTGTAATTGCATTAATAATATTTGTATGTAAATATTCAGATTAATTCAATCTGGTTGTACATAATTTTCAGTGCTTTATTTATTTTTACACACATAGACAAGTCTGAGCCCTGCCACCATCAAGGCCATAAGGAACATCAGTCCGGCTGCTGTCAGCCAATTAGCCAGCAGCATAAACATTGGGCAGAATAAAACCATGCCTTCAGCAGCTGCAGTTGCTTTCCCCCCAGGTTGTTGCCCGCATGAGTCATTGCGATGAATGACGGTCATTTTCTTGCTTTCAAGTATACTTAGGCTCGGTCAGATTCTTTCAATCTGAAAGCCAACTTTCGATTGAATTATTCGTAATGAGTTTGAATTTGTATGATAATCAATTTACTGCTTAGGATCATAAATATTTTCTGAAATTTAAAGTTCCATAGCAATTTAGTTGATCTGATTTAAGCATTAAAACTGATGTTCGTTGTCAAAGGCATCATCCAAAACAACAGAATTGCCATCAGAGGGCCTGGGACCATACAGCTCAATCAGAGGCTGACCCAAAAGCCAGCCACCTCTCAGCAACAGGTATTATTGTTAATGGAACATTGATGGTTTGAAGTCAATAATTAATTACTTTTTTTTTAGTTTTGTTATTTATTTTATTACCATTTTTGTGTAATGGTTAAGGTATTTGATGTCATGATTTCATTTCAACGATTCAGGTCACCTTGACTGCGGGCACCAACTTGGCTGGCATTCAGAAGCTCAGCTCGGTCGGAGTCGTTTCCGTGCCGACGACGCAAACCTTTCACGTGAAGGTAAACCGATAAATAACTAGGAACTAACTACTGCTGCAAATTAGGACTGCAAAGATGCTACAATGGGTGTAAATGTTAAATGCTCTATAAACATTGGGTTGATTCCTTTTTCTAATTGTTAACAGAATCCCCAAGTGGTGCTCAAATCTAAGCAGCCAACAGGGGCCCAACAACAGCAGTTGTCCGGAGCAACTGTTGTAAGTCGATTGGCCGCAGCTACGTCCAACCAGGGACCTTCCCTTCAGTTCCAACATCTTCAAATTCAGTCAAAGACTCCGGTATGTTTGAGAATGAAGAAGCCATTACTGTTATTTATTTACCTAAACAGTCTAAAAATAAATAATTAAGTACTATATTTATATAAAGTGAGTATTTTGTGGTTTTTCTTTATTTAAAATTATATTATGCAATTATTTGTAATTAATAATTAATGAAAAACAATATTAAGAGGAAAATTAGGCTATATAGTAAATATTTGATTTTATAAATAATTGATTATCCAATAACATGATTTTGTAATTTCTTGTCCTGTGGGTGATATTACTATGACCACAGCTGCTTGAAGTAATGCAACAGCAGCAACTGCAAAGCTCTAGCTCTTCTGCTCAGCAAATCCTCACAACCAACTTCACGTCAGCCTCAGCAAGTGGCATGAATGTCACTACCCTCATAAAGAGTGTCTCAGCAAATTCTAATCTGGGTTAGTTAATTCCCTTATTGGTGACTGTTGATAACATATTTACTTAACAATTACAACCACAGCAAGTTATTTACAAGATGTACAGACATGGCTTAATTGATTTCACTTGATTTTATTATTTACTACTGATATGACGCTATTCCATTTTGTAGGTAAGGTTGTGACACCCACCCAGACTGCTATCAGACAGACCCAAGTAGCTAAGAGACCTACAGTAACAGCTATTAATATCCAAGGACAAGGAAACCGCACTGCCCTTTTAGGTGATCATGGAATTAAATTAGCATGATGCTCTAGTGGATATCGAGTGTAAGTTAATTGTTATTAACCCCTATTACAACAGGAATACAACAAGTAACGAAGGGCACTGGATCTTCTCAGGTCATCTATCAGCAACCAAAGCTGGTCCTCCAACCACAGGGAGTTGTCAAGCAGCAACCGGGGGTCCAACTTCAACAGGGGTCCGCTATTCTGGCCATGACTTCCCGTGGTTCCACTGTGAACATTAGTGCCATTGGACTCGCCTCAACTATTGCTGCTGGTTAGAAATGACTGGTCATTACTTGCATTTTAATGATTTTAGAATATAAAGAAAGTTCACTCTGCTAAACATTAAAGCTTAAGATGTATTGATGAACAAATCTTGAGATTTTGCTTGAATGTCAGGTAATGGAATGGCAATACCCATCAATCAAACCTGTTTAGCCCAGGGTGTCATGGGCTCAGGTCAACCGGTCAGGGTAGCCAAGCAGATGATCAATGCAGCTAAGGTGGCTCCGTTGGTCCAGCATATAACAGTTCGTGCCTCGCAGCAACAGCAGCAACTTACTCAGCTCTCTGCTGCCAACACGGTTTCAGTGTCGTCGACGACGTCCGTTCCAATTATCCGACCTCAGAATCCGACCTCATCGTCCTGAGTAGATTTTGAGAAGCAAAGTTGATGATGACAGCTTTGATTACAAACATGGAGACCCAACAGGATGCTTACTCTCTAAATTAGATTAATTAGTTTAAATGGATGGAATTATCTTTCTTGTAACCGTGGTGATTTCTTTTTTTAAGCTGCAAATTGGAAGTTGTTTATCATAATATTTTACTGAAGGTTTGAGTTTGATTGTCTCTTTTACCTACATTATTAAAAACATGGTCGACACGTACCTCGAGCAGTGGCTGCTATTTTGTGATGACCTCTAGATGTATATTCGAGAGTAAATGTTTGCCAGTGGTTGTTGTGGTAACGAGCTAATGACAAATTCTTAGAGAACTTCATAGCATATCAGAGGATTGAGTAATGCTGATGGCCCGAACAACGCTCAGGTACCCTATGCCTATATGTTAACTTAAATTAAAAACTGAGCTCGTGGGTGTGGATATGTGGCTGCTGCTCTATAGAGAATGGAAGAAAAGTTTATAAAAACTTGAGTCGGAAAAATTACTGCTACTGACAATGGCAAAGATGCCAAATCCCGAGATAAGCGGGATGCACTTGGGAAGGGTAGCCAGTACAAAAGGTTCGTGACAAACTGCAAGAAGCATTTCAGTGAAAAACTATGTTTGTATACAGCTATGTTTTAACTTTGTACATAACTTAAATAGATGATTAGGACTGAGAAAGATGCTTACCGCTCTTTTGTTCTTTTTATTATATGGTTCATCCCTGACTAGATTTTGTTATTAATAACAACATAATGATGTCTTAGCTTACGATTTCCACTTTGAACACTGTTGATATCAGTTAGTCGTAAGCGTAGCCCCTGTCGTTTACCTATGGATATTCGTCTAAATAAGTATAATTCATAAATAATTTATTGGTCATAAGGTATGCTCCAGTAAAATAGGAAAGCTTCTGACATAATTTGCCCAATTTCAACATAAGTTATAAGTTTCAATAACTAAATTACGAGTGTCTCCTTCTTTCCTTTCCTTAAGTGTCTTTAGTGCGAAATCAATTATTTTCCGCCAGTAAAATACACCAGTACTACTACATTTTACTGTTGTAATATCTATGTACATATAAAAACATCTTGCCCCCTCGACCTCGACCGATTTTAAAATCCTGACTACGCCACTGCCATTAGTCGCATTCGATTAAATAAATTGACACAAAACATGTACGCTTTATGTGCAGCTGAATTATTAGGTAATGTTAAGAATAAAATAAAACTACTATCATCATCATCATCTTTGAAGTCTAAGCGTTGATTTGTGGTCTTCTGTTTTTAAGCAATTTTATCTTCAATAAAAGCACCTTCATCGTGAAGTATCGTTGCACTCTGGAGCAAGAAAGCCTTCTGCAAATAACAATCACTCGAGTAATTGGTATAAGTACTCGTATCATAATAATAATTATGAATATCTAATATTGATTCCTGGGATCATTAACTAATACAAAAATAGGTACTTGAGGTTGTAGGATCACCGGCTGCTACTCTGTTAAATAAGATGACTTAGATTATGTTGCAATGTTGCGGAGAAGCTAATGACTTGATGTATTTCCCTAAAATTACTCCTGCGAAAGTGAAAATGCTTAATAATTGTTGCATTTCAAAATTGCTGGTACTTTATATTATCCGGCGGCCTTACAACCTCAAGTACTTATTTTCCCGTTAGTTACCGATCTCAAGGATTAATATTAAATATACATTTTATATTTTATTTAAATTTTTATTAAATATACATTTTATATGGGTTTCGCCGATTGAATTTTATTCTCGCGATGGACGCCATTGATCCTAACGAGTCCTTTTTACAAATAATTCTTGTGCAATTCATAATTATTAGTTCTTTTTACCTGCAAGCATTGTTCTAAGGCTGATGAGGATATGTTTTTAGGTCAACAAGTATTTTTTCCAGAACAATTAATCGTCGTCTGTTTCACCATTGTCTGAGTTTCAAATGCAATTTCGGTGAACGAGTTAAAATTGACTCTTGAATGTAAATGTAATTCCACTTTTGTCTGAATCCCATTCCACCGCGAAGCACTAATGTTGTTTCAAAATGTCCTTTATAGAAATTCATTAGAGAATCAATTAGTTCCATTGTGTTTTAATATCAACTACGACTAAATACTTTAGTACAAACCGTCTACTAATTTTTAAAATCCTACGAGCAAATTTAGCGAATAGAAACCTGGTTATTCTGCTTAATTATTTATTATAAGTAATTAGATTCAAAAGTCAGATTTTATCGAAGCAACGGATTTGTTGATAGAAGACCACTAATCATGAGTTAGTTAGAGTTTCTGGAGAACAATGTACGTTTTCCGAGTCTGTGCCTGGGAACTCTCTTGATTTTGGCGCAGTCCCTGCTGTCAGTTCTTGGATCTGTAACAGCTACTGTTCCGTCGAAATCACGGAATGCAACTGGTTGATAATCATCTTCTAGCTCATATTCTGCTTGATTCAAGCTGATGGGGATGTTAAAGAAGATTGTTAATGCTTATCTTTAATCAAGATTCTTTATTTGAAAATATTATTCCGAATAATTACTCCGCGCCCATCACAAGATCACAATGTGCTAAATTCCTGCCGAAATGTTTAACAATAATTACACAGTCGATCCCTTAAAACTTACTGAAGGTCAGGCATATGAGGAGGAAAGAGATGTAGACCACAGTAGACTTCATCGTGAACTGAAATAAAAATAGCTTTGAATAGTGGAAATGAAATTGATGCCAAGCAAAACCTTTATTAAAAATCCACTGGTCAACAAAGCACTTGAAAGTAAAAACGCTGAGCGACATTGTCGTGCTGATTTTTATTGAAGATTCCCAGTCCTTCTGGAAAAAGAACTTAGTCGTGATTCTGCAAAACTATATTCTTTGCAATGGGCGTAATATTTGCCCTGACCATTAAAACAAGGTTGCGAAGATTTTAGGTTTTGGCAGGAACATGGCCACCTGCGCTACTTGAGCTTTCAAAAGCCCAGAAAATCTAAATGGGAAAGCCACTCACGCCCTCGAATCTCGTCGTAAGATAGTAAAATTTCTTGTTTTTACTTTTAATTTCAAAATATGATTTAATTTATTTTATGAATTCTGAATTAATAAAATGTAAACAAGATTTTGCTTCATTTACAACATTTACTTGCTTCCACAAAAGTGCAATTCCAGAATTAGCAGTACCATTCGGATGCGCTAAATTCATTTAAACTATAATAAAAGATAACTGAAATATTTAATAATTATACGCAAATAAAATTACATTTGACCTTGCACTAAAGATTGTTCTATGTTTAATGTCGGAAGAACAATTAAATATCAACAACGGAAGGAGTGACCAAGAGACCAGGCTTCAGAAGGAGATGCGGTGATAACCTTCTGGAATCGTTTACAGTCCTATCACTGTACATCTGGCGGCAACAGCCAGGGTGGTGTTGCAGCTGATTCGAAGAAAATATTGATAAATACATGAAAAGTCATCAAGGATCGCCGATGATAATGGTGCTGATCAGAAAGAAATCACTGGAAATTGATTGAAGACAAGAGGAAGCAATTTAATTTGCAACCAGAAAGTAATTAATGACTTCATTTGAACGCCCATCTGTAACATTCCGGTAGCGAACTAATTGGATAATTGCCTTTGTGTTTAATCTAATCAATTTATCGTTATTAATATTAAGTTAAACTTGTAACTCTTTATTTTTTCTTTTACTAGTTTTACAATAATGCAATATTTTATGCAAGTGAGTGAGTGGTGATTATGGCTGCAATTGAGGGAAAAGTAAGCACGTGCATGCCTTTTGAGAGACTGCCTCTCGAGCTCTTTTCAACACTTTTAAGGCCACTATCACTTGACACTATCACTTGACACTATCACTATGACAGCTTTTTGTAGAGCATACCTTTAACGAGTGCTTGATTTGTGGGATTGGAAGAGATGATGATAACGATATTGTTAACTTATCGTTATTGTACACTGCGTATCATACCTATCTCTCTATCTCCCTCAAACTGTCTCTCTCCGAGATTGCTATTTTTGTAATTTCAATCCGATGAACATTTGAGGTTTTGGGTTTCTGTACAAACTCTTGCTTGTTTGCTCGATTCTCTTTGGACATGTTTCTATTTTATTTGAGCTTGTAATTCTAATTCTGAATGATAAAATATTTTCGCATTGTCCTGGTAACAATTTTGTGCTGCCATATTCTGGAATCGAACCAGGAGCTGTTGGGCTTACGTGTCGGAGGTGTTTCATTATGTGAGGTCCCTGGTGATCGCTTCTCTCACGTCCTTAATTCTACCTCCGTAGGCGCTAACGGAGATGCGACTGATGATGATTAAGAAATTGATAAACGTTAGCTTATCGTCATTCTTAATTGTTCAAAAACAATCCTCATCAGCACTTTCACCAAAATAATTAATATAATCAAACCCGTTTATCGACCTTAGTTTCGTTCAACTCGATAATTAAGCTGCCTTACGTGATAAATTGCGATGAAGCACATAATTTGTCATTGTTTCTCCATATGACCCTCTTGAAGATCTTTTCCTTTTCAAAATGCTCGCCCGAATCACCATCCTTTAGGGTTTATTTCATGTACTTTATGGGAAGAACCAGACTGCAATCTTTACAAATGTCTAATAAGCAGAGAAAATTGCATTGCTCAATCTTGCTCTTGTGTAGGAGTTTTAATATCAATTAAAGAAGCAATAAAAATAACAAAACTTCAGAAGAATGTGAAAGATTTTAGCTTGTGAAAACCGCTCGTAAGACTAATTAGGCTACTCACAGGACTACTTCCTAATATTTTAGTTGGCCATTCACTCAAATCAATCAAAAGCAATCAATCAACCAGCAATTTCAACATTGCAAGAAACTGAAATCCTACTCTGAAATCTTAATCTTTCTGTTAAAAGCACATGCAATATCTGTCAGACTGCAAAGATAATTCATAAAATGCCTAAGAAATTAATGCCTAGTAATTTGAAAATAATTATAAACACCATCTTGAAATTATGCTCATCTGGGTACTTGGTTGAACTTGAAGTAAATCCCTAAATTTTTAATTTATTTAATAAACTCGTATATCTTATGGAGTTACCTGGTGGCAATAGGTTGAATAGTTATTTTAAACGAATTATCTAAACCAATAATTAATATTAACAATTATATAATATCATAATATATATTAATTGTGCTTTGATATTCTAGAAAAATATTTTTAAAAGAATTCTATGCGTCATTTCGCAATTTTAAAAGAAATATTGATCAAATTGCCGTAAATGATATTGACATCAACAACAAAAACATTTTTTGTAACATTAATAATTTTTAACAAAATAATAAAATAATAATAATAATAATAATAATAACAATAATAATAACAATAATAATAATAACAATAATAACAATAATAATAATAACAATTATAACAATAATAATAATAATAATATTAATAAATAGCAAGCATCGATAAGGCACAACTTTCCACTTACCTAACTTGCACCGTTGCCATGGAAGATGTCTTCTCCTCCTTTTATAGCTTTTCGATTGGCGGTTACGTCATGGGCCTTCAATCCGCTGACGCAACGAACAACAACAATAATAATAATAAGAACATATATATATAAAATATATATTATTTAACATATATAATATATACATAAAATATATATGGATGTATGTATTTTTTAAAAATATATTCACATTCATTCATATTCATATAAATATTCACATATTTATTAATATATTGTTATTTATTATTGTATATATTATATATTATTGACTTGAACCTGTCATTAAGGTAGCTTAGACTTGGTTGTCGTTAGTTGAATACTCTAATGGTGTAGGGAGTTCAGTTGGTGTTATTGTTAATTAAAATCTCCAGGATTACATACTTCACAGCTCGTTTCATTCCTAGTTGTTCATCCATTCTTTCGGTCCCCCCGTTGGTGCTGTCCACCCATTCGTTCAATCAATTCAGTCTGACATCATTACTCAACCATTCACTTTGTAATGCATCATGCACTCTTTACTCCTTAATCTAAGGCGTTACATTCCATAAATTCATGCATTAGCAGTAATACGGATTTTCCTTTTCAAGGTGAACGGTAGGGCAAATCAGTGGAAACATCAATACTTAGTAAGGCTCACTTCAGGAATCAAAACTCGTGCATTCCATTGCTTCGCTAAGAATTGTGTAAGTCTTTGTAGTGCTTAAAAGTATTACAAACCAGTAAAAATAACTGCAACTTATGATTTGAAAATGGTGACTCTATTAAAGTGATTTAAGTTGGTCTTACTGCATTAATATATCTCAAAAAATGTTTTTTATTATTAAATTCGGACGTTTGTGTGGTTAAAAGTGAATTTCATGATATATGAATATTAAATAAAATATAAATGTAAATAATATAAAATAAAATATAAATGTAAATAATATAAAATAAAATATAAATTTAAAGTATTATTTAAAATATTTATAAATTTATTGATAATAAGAACGATGATGCTTATAACAATAATTGTAATTTGCTCCAATTTGAAGTGAGGTGTACGGAGGTGATGAAGATGGAACGTGGACATCCAATAGATCTCTCCCTGACTGATTTTAACATTCGTTGCTCACGACCATGCTTAGCAATACCAATGGAATTTTAAAATTTTTAAAATAAAATCATGCAAATTTTGAATGATAAAAGCGGAGTGATGAAAAATTAATGAAAATTTTCATAATCTAAGCAGAGTAACCCTCAACTCAGCTAAGTTAGGGTTGATTTTTCCAAACTAAAATTTTGCGCGCAACTCAAAATTTGTAAAATAATTTATCTTTTTACTTAATTACATTTTTAAAAGTGTCAAATAACAAATTTTAAATGATTAAAAATTAAATTATTAAGAGTCGCCCTAATAAATATCAATTATAGATAGAATGTCAATGTTGATTGGGTGAACCTGGTCTGGTTCAATCGATTACATCAAGTGAGGGCGGCCATGTTTGCATTTGAGTTTAAAACTTAGCAGACGTTTAAGATGTATGGCGGGAAGATCGGCATCTGTTTTGGTTCTTTAGATTTTTTGACCTTTATTAAACACAAAGATTTCATTTTGCTTTGTCAGAAGCTGATTTTGAGGACAAAAGTAGTCACGTTCACAGTTACTCCAGGTTTGATGTTAGAGGCAGTAATGGTGTTGTTTGCGATGATGGTGATGATGACAGAAATTTCAACGAGGCCAATTTGCTTATATGTTTGTTTTCGGTACAAATCGTTAGCACATGTCCTCCGGTTTGTTCAATGAATATTTTCATTCTAGTGGAAAATGGCGGGATATTAGGAGAGAGGGGGAGAGGGAGGAGAGGGGGGATGGAATGAACGTGAAATTGTCGATGAAGGGAATAAATGGAGAAAAAAAAACGATGTTTGTGGTTTCTGCAAATTAAATAGATATTTTTTTTTACCTCTATGCTACTTGAATTCATAATCGAATGACACGTCACCATCTTGACCGCTATGTTTGCTTTACAGCTGTTGAGATAAACACGCACGCCAAGCTTGTTTGGATGAAATGAGTCATTTTTCTTTTATTTCTCATCCATTATCAACAAACGGAAATCAATTTTATATTTGATAGTTAACTTGAATGCCAATGAATATTATTCTTAAATTACAACGCGATAGTTGTGTGAAATTGCAGTAGTACTAATGATGGCAATCATATAATTAATTGTTATTACTGCCTATCTTGCAAATGTTATTTTTAATTCATAAAATACATAATTGCAGTATAATACGCAAGAATTTAAATTAATATATAATTAATTAAATTAATATATTCCATACATTACATTATTATAAATTAATATATTCCAATGTACTTAATAGCATTTATAATATTTATTAAAAATTGATGACCCACTAAAACCAATGCAAAACGAGTTGTGCATTAATAAAATGCATTAATTTTCTTAATTTTCACAAATTCATATTTAAACATTGATGTCATCTTCACGTTCAATTTGTTATTTCTTACATTTAAGCTCAAATTAATGAAAAATCTCTTTAAAATAAAGGTCTGATGTTCTTGAGAACGTCTCGAATTGAGATAAACCAATTGGAGACTGTAAACAATGGATGTGCCTTGTTTCATCCTATCAATTCCACTAGTCTTGGAAAATGTCTCGATGTCTCCATTATCTTTCAAATACATCGCATATCAGTTCAGTTTTTTTTTTATATCTCTAATGCTGCTTAGTTTGGATGGGCAATCTTTGCTTAAAAAAGGTATATTTATGAATTACAAGCTTGCTAATAAATTGAACTTTTTTATATTTTTAATTTAATTAAATTTTTATATAATAAATATATTTGTAAAATGCAATAACTTTAAATTGAATTTGTTAGTTTAAAATGGAATAAGCAATGTTTCAACATCTTATCTAACATCGTCTATCAGCATTGCTTGTCGTTTTAAGAAGGTAATAACAAAAAGGCTTCTTTAAATTATTAGAGATTTAAAAGTTATTTTGATCTAAAACGACATAAATTGAATCGATTTTTTAACGACCTAAGAAAAATGACGGAGTGTAGAGAAACTATCTGAAAAATTGGCTGAGGAAAAAAAGAATGACGGAATGCACTCAGGAGGAATGCAGATAAAGAATGAAGATTGGTAATGAATGGTTGTTTGGATACTACGTGTTGAAAATCCTTTGTTTCAACCCTGATATGTCAACCGAAGGGATCTACAAGTAAATCAAAACATAACAGTTATTTGTAGTTGTTTTCTAAATTTTAATATTTAATATTTCAATATTTAATATTTAATTTAATTTATTTACTTAGGCCTACCTTAAATTTACCTTCATTCATCCTTCCCTACGTAATAAAATTTTGAAAAACTCGATAAGATCCCCTCTGCTTTTCTTCTCCAGCATTGTCAGCTGACATCCTTGTCAGCAATGTCAACAATGTCTGTGATGCTAAATTATAAAATGTCGCTATAGTGCTGCATTTTATTTACAGTGTAAAATATCATTATACACATTAATGAATGATGTTAGTTTTTGAAATATTTCTGGCAAGAGTTTCTCTGTTTCAGATGCTTAAATGCAATTAAATGCAATCTACACTCCTTCATATTCGATTCAAATATCAGGTTATCAAACCAATAAGTTAATATTCAAACCAATATTATATTCAAATTAATATTATTATAACAATATAATGAGTATATAACACTAACATTCCAAAAGTAATAATATTTATCGCCGCTATTGAGTTGGCTCATATTGCTAACCAACCGAAAATTTCTTAAAGCCTATTTAATCTTTTGAAGTATCCTTATTAGGAGTGCAACTATGCTTGCCATTACCTTTCCATTGCCATGATTGACATTGTGAAATTCTACCGAACTCCAAATCCGACTCAGGTGGAAGAAACATGTCTAGCAAAAATGCTATTCGTGTATTCTCTACCTAGCGTTCGAATAGTTTCAGTCGTTCAGGTTTTATTATTAACTTTGAGTTCAATTTCATTAATGTTGCTTTAATCAACTTCACTTTTTTTTTGCAATTCTTAAACACATTCTTAGAATCATTTATCGTAAAATGTCCTCATCTAGCGAAAATAATGCAAAATAGCTATCGCAATCAAAACTTAAAACTGGGAACCGAAGTAATCGATATTTTAGCAGTGTGACTTAACCGCAAAAACTTAAGTGCTTGTCTATAAAAAGGCAGAACACGACTGGAAAAGACGTTATTTTTTGAATCATTTAACATTAGCTAACAATAAGCTAGTAAGTAAATTAGCTAGTAATAATTCTTTAATAATATTTCAATGCGTTAATGTGTCCACATTAAGAAATTATATGTGGTCCCACCCGTTGCTTAACGTTTTGAAATGTTTTCATGTTTGAATTTATCGAATTTCCAAATTATAGAATGTGGAAAACAGTGCTTCTCTATATAAATTATACTTTTATGGATTTCTTAATATTCAACAACATCAAAAAATCTTCTGCTAAACTAAAGCGTGAAATTGTGCAGGGCAAGATCTAAAAAGCTTTGGAAAGGAATTGATTAATTAATAAATTGGTTAAATGAAAGAAGTATTTGCTTCATAATTAAATTAACTATTTAACCAAATAATGTGAGGTCGCGAGCGGTTTTGATCACGAGTTATAAAGCATCTCATTTCACGACTCCGATGAATAATGCCCATTCTCCGTGCTTAAGCGACTTTCGGAAAAACATCCATCCATAACCACGAAGCGACAATTACTTGAACGTTATTAAACAGGTAGAGTCCTCTTCAATACAATAAATAATAGTATTAAATAGTATTGCTATCAAAGATAGTCTCAGACTTAAATTTCCAAGTTTATTTGAAAGCAAAACTATAAAAAATTTCAGCTTCTTTCTGCGTCCTTCTTATCCCATTCCAGGATTGTTTCTGACTTTCTTAACCGTTATCCATACTATTTATTTATTTGATTAAAGTCCGTTGCATGACTAAGACGATTTGGACTTATTATCCGTACTGTTGTCAATATGTTGTTTTTGTAACCATCTTTGGGAAAAAACACAAAATAGTTTGGTTGGCCTCCTTCATTAAATACAATATTATTGTTTATTAACGTCCGTTGGACATCTAGATGATTAGGACTTTTGTCTATGCTTATTCGATTGCCCTTTTGAGAGTCGGTCCTGTTGGACGGTTATAGCGCCCCCGCACCCGGAACGGATTTAAAGGGCACTCAAAATATCGGCTAAATTAATTAAATAAAACACGCTTCACGCTCAATCCACAGGGAATTCGCCTAATTTAATAATAATTTCTCTCCAGACGGTTTTGGAGCGTTAAAGAGGGACATTAACAGTCGTTATGGCAACAAACTATTCCGTTGAAATATGGAAAATTAGATTGAACTGCAATCCGGTTAGCAGTACGAATGCAGAGTAATGTCTTTAGATTTGAGTATTCAGGATACATAAAACGATTTAGGTGAGGTGGCAAAACTAGTCTCAGATCACGGAGCTACCAATTTTCTTTCCTTGCTAAGTTGTGGTTGAATGGAAATAACAATAACAAAACAAAACATCTAACGTCATCAATAAATGCTACGATCAATTAATACGAAAATTAAACTTAGATCTTTAACAGAAATTTGGCATAACAAAACATATAGATACGAAATTGGCATTTAATAATAAAATTAGAAATAAAAATTCGATAAACGACCTTCATTCCAAAAAAACTCACAGCTCAATACTTCTGTCTAAAATATAATTAAAAATCTGTGCTCATTCTCAGAAAGATGAAGTGCAAGGTTGTAGATGCACTGAAATAATGAGGTAACGAGTGTGATTGTAATTTATATGCACTTGAAAATTAGGATGCTTCTCTTGACTCAAAAAACATCAAAATATGATAAAAAGTAAATAACTTTCAAAAGACAGCACCCTACGAGCATTTAGGTGCATTAATACTGGATTTGAATGGCTCACAGTGGTCAGAAGACTGAATCAAAATGTTTGTGCATAGCACAGGACGACGTGGCACAAAATAATCTTGGCTAATTAAATTAGAATAATAGAAATTTCACAAATGAGAACAAAACAATAAACCAAACAATAAATTACAGTAAGAACAAAACAGTAAAAAAATAATACATAAAAATGTTGGAAAGCAGCCAAAAGTGAAGAAAGCCAATACTGAAAATTGTCAATAAAGACATATCAAAGAAGTTGATGGAAAACTGATGGATAAATAAACTATTTGAGAGAATTTATGCAATTGAATTGAGTGACACCAGAATAATAAAACAACAAAATTACCCAAATTAATTGGCAATACATTTATAAGTTCTTAAAAAAACTGAGCTGTATTATTGACATATCCTAACATAATCCAATGCAATGAACTGCAGAACTGAACATATTTTGACAACTTTTGACAAATGCATTGACATGTTTAAGTGAACCATGAATTCAAAAACATAGAGAAACAGTCCAAGCCCAAGAAATAAAAAGATCCACACAAGAATTGATGTTAATTTTGCCTCAAAACTCAAAAGTAAATGGTAACCTTAACAAAATTATTTATAAATATTAGTCAGACTTAGAGATCTCCAAAATAAACAAGCCAGGCTCATCCATGTCAGCAAAAATATTTACTTTGAAAAGATGTAATCATCTTAGTGATTACAGGCAGCTCACCAACTCCAAAGCAACATGAGCAGTCAATAATGCTTTATTGCAATCACCATTCATGTAATAATGGCCCTAATCCTTCTTGTAACCAATTATTTAACAAAAATGAATCAAAAGAGGCATCATAAAGTGTCAAAAAGTTAAGTGACGATTTTGGAGGCCTGTGACTGTATAAGACTACCACAACCAAGAAAGATCATTGTAAAAGCAATGACTGAAAATTAACAAGGTGACAAGTATAATCTGTTTGCACATTTTTTCTGAGGGACTTCAATATGGCTTCATCTGGTAAGGCTTCACATTGACGACCTTGAAGAAGATGAGGACAATGATGACCAGGATGTGCATGTAAAAGTAGAGGTGCCTGTGAGAAAATATAAAACAAAATTATACGACAAATAAACTCATACTGATCAATAACGATGTCACAAATTTCACTACAAATGACATTATGAATGAAATATCAACTACAATGGTCCCAGGGTCTTCGCGATGGTCTTTACACTCGGTCTGATCTTTCGAGTGGCTTGCACAACTAATGAGGATTTTCATTGGCTTCTCTTGTTATAGGCACTAAAAGCTTACATTTTCTTTGGACTGGTGGATTTGAACTTTCTGGCTCTGTCTGATATGTTTGGTTTGACATTTGGCCTTATTCATAGGTCTAACGTATCTCAAGGCCCACTAGTGGTGGTACCCAATGATAGATGAGATGTCATAGCTGAGACTGCAATAGAATTATGCCAAGAAGTTTACTACTTTTGGATAACTGCTGCCTTCAACTTATAAACTAGATATTATGGTAGGTACTGATAAAGTGTGGAGTATAAGTAATGGAAAAGACTGATAAACTGATTAAAAAATATTTGATTGATTATTATGTCATGTTCTGAGATTTCTCTTTCTCATATAAACAAATATAAGCTTATCAGTCATGCCTATATCACTAAGTACAGTGTATTTATGATTTTCAAATCAAAATCAAAATCTAACAAAACGAACCAATAGACATAAAGAACTGGCTTTCCCAATAGCAACATGAACGGGAAACCGATATAGCACATGGCAAGGCCTGTTATTGGACAGCTAACAATGTCATATAATATTGACATGGCCTTTGTCACTTGAAAATGAGGCTGAAGAAGTTTTCGTACCTATGCACAATTAATGAATTAGCAGTTAGTAATATTTGTTATTATAAAGTAATCAAATATTAGAATTGCATAACTTATGTATTCACTCGATAAGATGTGCAAAATATAGATGGTAAAGCACTCAAGATGTTCATGTCAATGGTAAAGCTTTTATATTCACAAACTATTTCTTACAATAAATGTGAATAAGGATTCATTTGATAGTGATGTTTCAGTATGTTTCACCCAATTAACATGCACAATGACATAGATGAGTTGAAAATTGGACAAATAGTTATGCCTTTCAATTAATAATTAATAATCATATTTAATAATGGAAACTTATTGATGCAAAATAAAACTGACCTTTCGAGCTGCTATAATGAAGACCCCAGCACTTAGGAAAGTGATGTAGTAACCTGGATAGAAACCATGCCAGAGGGCACTGATCACAAAAACCATCATGGTTTTTCCAGTTCGATCATACACCATGTACCTGGAATTATATATGAAAGTTCATCCTCCCTTTGATGTGCTGATATATGTATTTGATAAATCATTTCTTTATTTTAATACTCTCAAACATATTCATTCTTTCATCAAGCCTATTCAAAGCATTGCTTACATCATACCTTAGCCAGATGGTTGTTGACTTGTTCCAGTTGTCTATGAACTGCTTCATGTTCACTGCAAACTATAGCCACAACAGCGGTAATAATGATAACAATGATAACAGATGGTGATGAAGAAAATATACAGCACAGAGCTTAGTGAATGAAAGAACAAGAGCAACTTGAATTTGAAATGTGTTTTCAAAATCTTTGAAGCAACAATGGAGACAGACCTCTGTCTTGAGGACAACTACATTGTCAATAAGATCCCACTTGGCATGACCATTTGCATCATATCCATTGAAACCAAGGCCTGCACTCAGATTACTTGCCTCAGCTATTTATTAATATAATTAATTGTTAATATTTTTATAAATTTTTAAAATTAGTTGTACAGGGCCTGTTAAAGGGATATGATGCTTGCAAGAATCTAATATTTTGTCAAGTTATCTGAAAAACTACCACTTATATTTGCTCAAAGTTTCAATTATTTAATGCTTCTACTCCATACTTAATAATATTGCAATAAAATTTGAATACAAATGGTATTTCTTGGAAAAATCCCTTTGATGTTGCTCAGATATGTTTCAGAGATTAAGGGTGGAGTGTCATCCTGTGCAGGAAATAACATTTCATTACATTTAGGTGTCATAAAGGCTGACTACCATAATATAGTATATGTATTTGGGGTGCAAGTTAGCTCAGAGGGTAGCGTTCCTGCGAACGACGGTAAAAGCAACAGTAGTTAAGTGTCGTGTTCGAAACCCAGCTTGCACCACCATACAGCGCCCCTGGGAGCCGGCGCTATATAAGTGGTCTAAGCGCCCCTGACGCTCACGCTTATGGCGCTATATAAATAAACTTACTTACTTACTTACTTACTTACTTATAGTTCAACATATAAAGAATAATGTTAAGTAACTGTTTGATTAATTAATTGTTATGAAGTTGGTTAGTGTTATTATAGAAGAGTTTAGAAAAACGTCTTAGTGACATGGAGAAAGGACAAATAAAGGCATTAAATGAGCTAAATATGTCATTATTTGATATTTCAAAGATTTAAATTTTCCAGAGGTTCATGATAATATCCTATTTAACTGGGTCAGGGAGATGGTAAAATTGAAGGTGAACTGGAGTTCTGTTATTTTCTTTGATGAAAATATAAAAAAATTGGATAATCCAGAAGGCTTCAAATATTATTGGCATGATGTCAGAGGACCTCCAAAGTCATTTTTAAAATGAAAATTTGGAGATGATTCATCATTGTTTGGACAGAAGTTTCCTTCTTTTGATTCATCAGAGCTGGTGGTCTTGGAGTGAAAGCATAATTCCTCAAAAAATGTTGAAACTCTGAGCAAGTATCTCCAACATAACCCTGCATAACACAAAAATCCAAGTTGATAAAGTTATTTATCAGCAAGATAAGCACATCAAAAGTCACAAGGTTGTTCTTCCAGGAGAGGAATCTCAAAGTTTTGAAGTGACATGTTTGCTCGCCATGCTCAAAAACTTGAGCATTGAAAATGTTTGGGGATTTCTTGCTAATAAAGTATATTGCAATGACATGCAATATTCTGACATCCAGAAACTGGAAAAAGCTCTGAAAAAGGCCTAGAAAGAGATGGACAAGCAGAGTCTGAAACCCCTCATCAATAAACCCTTCAAATCAATAAAAAACATCGATTTCAGAAGGTAATTAGAAAGAAATGTGTAAAGACACATTAAGTTATTATAAAATAAATAACTTTATATATAACTTTATAAATAATATATTTTATAATTTGAAACTTTGTTTGATCCTGATAAATAAAGATTTTCGCTGCCATATGATGGTCACTGGTTTTTCAATGTCTTGCGCATTTTCGTTTTTTTTTTGCTTAAATTATAAAAAGTTTCTAGTAACACCAATAAAAACACTTTTAACATTAATAAAATTAATATTTCCCCATTACTAATGAACTTATACACACTAGCAATAATCGATGTAAATGTAATTATGTAATAACAAAATTATGATAAAAAGAACATATCCCTATAGCAGGCCCTCTACTACCACCATCTTCATTTTCACATATTGGAGTGTCATTATGTGTCATGTTTGCAACCCAGCCTGCACTGCTAGGGATTGCCATTGGGTAGGGGTGCCTATAATGGTCTGATGAGTGCCGTGCCTTCGCATCCTATTCGGATTACCTAGGCACTCAAAATGTGGGCTACATTATTACCCCCCATACATAAAAATAACTTTCAACAAAGATTCTCCGTGATATAACTTCATGAAAGCATTGTTCGATTTACCCAGGATCCAGGCAAAGTAGTATTTGTAACGGTGAAGTGTGCTGACAAATACAAGCAGGAAGTTTTTGTACAAGAATGACTCTTCTGCAAACTTCTCATCTGCAAACAGAAAAAGCATCAACGTTAAATGTTTCAATTGTAATCATTACTTTTAATAATTGTTCATCAAATAACAAATAATCAAAATAACAACATCAAATAAATTTGGCACTTCCTCATTCGATGCAAGTATTTATCCGTACGTTAATTTTCTTGGTTCAATAAAACTTCTTCCTGGATAATAAAGCCTATCTAATCCCAAAAGAGCTACTACACCTCACTGCAGCTTCAATGTCAGAAAACATTTGATGCTCCTCCATGTCAATTGCAGAAGCCTCCAGAAAAAGATCATCGACCTCTCCGCAATAATGCATCATACCATGGCAAAGGTAGTGGGCATAACCGAGACATGGCTTAGTGATGGCAATTATGATATTATGATGTCCAATGGTCTTGACAATTTCCCTGAGCAAATAATTTTCTTGACTGAATTTCTCTCCTGTCCCTCTCCTTGTCAGATAACATTTTACCTCCATCCATTTATAAAATAGTAATTTTATAAGCTTCGAATTAGTTTTTAACTCTCTTTGGGTTTATATCTGATAATATTTACATAAAGTTCATTTTGATCGTATAACTATCATAAATTTAATGTTTTATTGGTCATAAGAAATAATGTCCTCGTGGTTTTCAAATGGCCCTCAAATGAATGCTGTTATAATTTTTTTTTATAAATTAGAGGTTCTACTTAATGAAATGATTTGAAATTTTACAGGATGTTTTATGCACAACTAAAAGATGATATGTATAAAATTGAGCAATATTGAACTTATATTTAGCGAGTTATCAGGAAATTATGGGGAACCTCGTGGTTCTGACTATATATAAATGATAAGTTGAGACTATTATTTTTTTATTATTTAGTACTTTATTATTTTGTGATATTGAAATATAACCATTACATCAATTATTCAAGTCATTTGATAATTATTACAGATAATGTCATTATCATCACCATCGAAGACAGACCGGTGAGTAGGGTATAGGGCCAATAAGGAGCCACGAAAACAGTCAAGATGCCAAAGAAAGCAGCGAGAAGCAGTTTCCGGAATATAGCAATCTAGCAAAACAAGATTCAAGCAATTATTATAAATATCATAGTTAGATACTTAGCTAATCGGTTGCTAATTACTTCCTATTAGACCAATTAGGTTAATTCAATCAAATATGTAACCAATTTATCAGCAAGGTCATTGCAATGGCTGATTTTAATTAATCAATTCATGCAAAGATGCATCTCTTACTGTTGGCCTTGGGGGTCTTCTTGGATTTGGAATCTATGGAGAAGATTTATCAGTATACAAGAAATGCATATATATTATATGCATATTTATATACATATTAATATATATTAATGTAATACATTATTATCTACCTCTTTAATGACTGCCCATACAATGTTGCATTTGTTAGTTTGTCGTGTCTGTTGTTATATCTTCATTGTGAATATATATATATATGCATTTCTTGTATACTGATATATATATATATATATGATATGATATATATATTCTTGTATACTGATAAATCTTCTCCATAGATTCCAAATCCAAGATATATATATATATATTCACAATGAAGATATAACAACAGACATGACAAACTAACAAATGCAACATTGTATGGGCAGTCATTAAAGAGGTAGATAATAATGTATTACATTAATATTGGTTAATCATATTGAACTTGTTATACTGACATCTTTGAAATGTGAGCCATCAATGAAAGCTATGTAGTCTTTGTAAAAGCAGAAGGGGCCACATGTAATGGAGTGGAAGCTGAACATGTAGCTCAGGAATTCATGAGGCAGGGGCATCCTTCTACAAACCATGAATCAAAATTGATGACAATTTAATGCCAACAAAAAGAAACTAATTCAATCAAAATAACCGAATTAATCAAAGCTTCTTCTAGATATCAAGTTAATTAAAATCTTTAAAAAATAAACTGTTATTGAGCTAGTTGCCTAGTTATATTTACATATCATTTAAAAGATCAACAAACAGTTAATTAAATGTAATAATTAGCTCTCACTTGAGAGCATGTTTTAAAGAACTTGGCGCCAAATCTGATTTATCCATTTTGCCATCCCTTATATGGAAAACCAGACTGGTCAGTTTTTGTGTATTTATCATGAGAGGACTGAAAATAGAAAATGATTGCTCCTATTGGCTTGAAGTTGATGCATGCCATACTGATGCAAGTAATGAATATTACCTATTATTGCTACATAAATGTCATTTATCATTATCGTCATTATCACCACCATTATTTTACCAATAAAATAACTGCTGATTCTAGGGGCAACCATAAGCTCCCATATGGTCAAATGGTTAAGACTTCCACCTCTCATATTGGCAGCAGGGATTTGAACCCTGTTACTCTCCTAATCATCCAGCAATGTACCATATGTTAATAAACAGCAACTTGCAACATGCTCATTTTCACATCCTTTTAAACATGGGTTTATTAAAAAAACAAAGAAAAAACTAAATATGACCCTGTGATGTCAAGAGTATACCCGCCGTAGTCATACACCATCCTGTACAGATGACATATACTGAGGTAGAGCATAATGTAAAGGACTGTAACCTTCATCATAAAAGCACTTCTCAAGGTCAACATCAGTAGATATGTGACCAAACTCTGGGCAAACATGTGGATCATTTGGCTGTGAAATCACACCAATAGAAATCTATTAATTCATCAACTTGTTACCATAACCACACATTCACCTTTTTTTAAACACAATCTTGCTATTAACGTCCTAGATTAACTTATTACTTTAATTCTAGCTTTTATTACAAATGACTCGATTACCGCAAACACCATTGCTGCACACCATGCAAGTGATTTCAAGGATCATTCACAACTTATAATTATCATCATCAACATCACCATTGCCTTCAACCTGCCAAAACAGAAGTAATTAATGGACACTCCTAGACATATTTGAAACAGGTGCCTTAGGAAGGGTCCCACACGAGATGCAGGAAAGAGTACTCTGAAGAAGTAGCCCATAAAAATGGCAGCAATGTGAGATGCAAGGAAGTTAACCTACAAAATGATAACAATGACCTCATTAATGTTTTATAAAGTTAATCAGCATTCAAAGGTCGATCATATTGCTTCCACTAAAGCAGAGAAGCATTTTATTCAGTTTAGTTTATAAAGCTATTTAAGTGAACTTGGTGATGCATCAAAAAGCACTTATTACATTATATCATTATGTAGTAGTAATGATAATAGCAGTAATAATAATAATAGGTATATTTATATAGTGCCATAGGCATTGGGGTGCTTAGACCAGCTGTATAGCACCCCCTGGAAATGGTTTGTGACGGCACAATCTGGGTTGTGAACAGGACAAGTAATGACTGTTGCTTCCACTTTCACTAACAAAACAATCCTCTGAGCTAACTTGTACATGACTATGACATCATTCACTGATTTTAGCAGAATCTAGAGTAGGAATTAAATGACTTAATGACTTAGACTTTTTTCTGAGAACAAATAATTAAAATATTCCAGTGTTTATGATCAGATTGAATGATCTTGTGTCAAATCATCAAACTTTGATCAAGAGACCATAATTAAACTAATATATAAATTTAAACTTTTCAGAGCACCTCTGCCATTACCATGAAACATCCTACTCTTAAACATATTTAAGTTTAATGTTTAAAAATGATTTGCTTATGCAAGCTCTAATCATTTATTGTAAATTCAACAAATTACTTCACTAGTGGTCACTTTGCTCAAGAAATGCTTTCAAAACCTAACCTATACCAATAAAATAAAACCTACTGATATCACCAAAACGACGGCAATTTTACTTGATCAATTGGAACTCCGATAGTTTCACTGATATTGTTAAATATTTCAGCACCATTGTACAATTCATGCTTAGAGACCAGCCCTTCTGTCTCCGGTTCCTGAGGCATCGGAATCTTCGCGGTTGTTGTTTCAACATTATGATCGGCAACTCCATGGTCCGATGCACTAAACCTTTTATCGAGAAAGTTAGACACCGAATCACTAAAGCTTTTTGACTTGTGAGTCGAAGAGGTGATTTCCCCAAACAATCTGGAGAAAAAGGATCCACTTAATATGTTAGAAAGATCTGCTTTAAAGTCCTCAAAAATATCTGCATAAGAGTCAAATAAATTCATTTTATAAGTCAACAGATGTTGGTTGATATTATTTGGACGTCACCCGACGGTTCAAGCATTTCACCGCGCTTAACCGGCCGATGTCTCACATAACAATGTCCGTTTTCAAGAGCAAAGCAAGCAGTGAAAATCGATACAATTTTAAAAGTAATTTAAAAAAAAAAATCATGACAAAGAATAAAATTATATGCAAGCTTAAATTAGCTTTCCATTGTTAGAACGGTTAAAAATTTGTTTTGCTAAGCTGCTAAGATTCGTATTAAAATTATAACAATTAATTTAATTTTTACAAATACATTTACTTTAGACAAATTATTTGTTGTGAAAACGTAAAATCATTCATTTTGACAAATCTTTATCAGTAAAGTAAGTTTTCAAAAAAAATCATGATTTATAATTTATTAAATAATTTAAATTGTAATTATCAATAATTTAAATTCACAAGAATAACGTAGCTAATGCACTTCACTAATCGGCGCATTAAGTTGTTGGAGAGTTTGCCTGCTATTGGTGACATTGTTTGCGGAGTTCCGGCAAGACAGAAGCTGTCATTTTGAAAATGTGCGAATCAAATAATTGTTTGTCTTGCCTTGCGTATACCTTTATGGTATTGGGCTTGTCAGCCTGTCTGATAGCCTTTGCGGCGCCATTTTGGCTCGTTTATGATTATGAGAATGTCAGCCACACGGGAATAAGTTTTGTCGATAAAGCTATTGGTTCATTTGCTAGTGATTTAGCTACTGCTTTTGGAGAACATGCACCTTGGAGTGAAGGCCTCTTTGGATTCTGCAACAACAATCCCGAAGGTCGCCAGTGTAAATGGGTCTGGGAAAACGATCTACAGTTAGAGAGGAAACTAGATGGTATAAACCTTGCTGCCTCTTTGTTTGGATGGTCGATATCAGAGTTAATAACATATTAATTTTTTTTTAAATTCATTGCGAAGTTAGGATTTTTACATGTATCCCACTTAAAAATTGGGCATTGAGCTGGTAAATTTAATTTTATTGAGAAGTTTGGATGACATACATTATCATATTTTTATGAAGTTTTGTTAGCATCTACTACACTAACTACAAGAAATCTTAAAGAAGTAAGCTTGCTTGTAATTTTATGGGATGTTTTCTAATGTGCATCTTCTTACAAATAGTGTGCTTTTAATTTTTAAATTATGTTTGGCTTTTATTCACTATCGCTCAAATATCCCTTGTTCATAGGAAAGCCTTGTTGTGAAATTTGATGTTTTGTACAACTTGTACAGACTGGGTTTTAATGTGTATTTTGTTGAACTCAGGTTTTCCTGATGTGTGGCCATCTACTGTTAAGTGTTCAAATGCATACGAGCTCTAAAATTGTGATAAAGTATTTCAGCAAATATTTTCTAGAATCTCATAATCATGTTATAAAGATTATGTTGGCATGCTTCCAGTGCTTCTATTGTTTTTATCAATCTTTATCAGAGCAAGATCACAATCATATATGTAGACCAGACTTTTCCATTAATATGGAACCTTGAGCAGAGCACCTTATAGTTGCTAATGATAAGTATCTAGGTGTTTCTATTTTAAGTCTGCCATTTAACGCCTACCTCTACATCTGCAATACCTTAGCTGTGATAGCTTGTGCACTTATAGTACTTTCAACTTTTGAAACCTCCTGATTTAAAAAGGCTTTTCAAAGGGTCATTGGATGGGAGTCTTCTTGATTGCACAAAATATTTCTTACTAAGTGGTGATTGTCATATGTATTCAAAAAAGTTGAATATGTTATGTTGTTGGGTTGAATAGAACTAATTACCGTAACGACCAACTAAGAACTTTATTTACATAAACAAATAAATGGTGGAAATTCTCAGGTGTTGTATGAATTAGAACCAAGAACAAACTCGAGCATAATGTAAACAAGAAAGCAGCAATAGGCAATATGGCTGTCAGAGATGTGCTAGCTATTATCTAAAGGACTAGTTTTTAAGCAGATCTCCATCTGTTGGTTTGACTTTGAAGGGATGCCTGTGTTTGTAATAGTAGCAGTCATTATGGAATATCCATGGTTTTTCTATATTTTTTGTGGTGGTTATTTGTGAATATGATTGTTATTAATCCTAACATGCCTGCACTCGCATTTTTCCCATCTTAACTGTATGTTTTTAAGCTTTTTGGTTCTTATTGGCCACAATTAGCTATTAATGATCAACAAATATTGGGATGTTGAGTTGATTATGCGTGGAGAAGCAATATCAACCTTTTGCTTAATTACATCTCCATTTAAACACCAAGGCTTGACAGCAAAATGGATAAGACAGAGTTTAAATTCTCTGTCATACAATCAGACATATTAAGTTATTATCTTTTATTTCTGATTCTGAGTAACAGTAAAACAAAATAATCAACTAGAATAGGAACAAATCAGAAATGACACTGAGACAAACCAAAAAGAGATTGACCTGCCAGTTGAAATGTCATTACTTAATAATAATTATGTTAAAAGAAATAGAAATGGCTAGATATACACAGGAGAAAACATTTGGAAATGAGGCACTAAACCTTCAGTAAAATGGAAAAGATGAACAATCTACAAGATGATTTAAATAGCCAGGAGAAGGGGAGATAATTAATAACATCAACAGGGATAGTTAAACAAATTTGTGCTCCAAGTCATTTTGTAAAATGTTGCATGAGAACAGCGTTCACAATCTCAGTTGTTTTTGGCAGACAAAATGAATGTCATGTGATGGGATAACATAATTACTGAAGGAGCTTGGTGACATTATATGGGAAAGTTCATGTTGAGACCCAAGTCAAACTTAACTTTAATTGAAATGTATTTCTCTATGTTTTTGTTAATATTAAGATTGTGGTAGTTATTAATGTTGTAATCATTGTTTATTCAAAATTTTGAAATCTCTCAAAATTTTATGCACAGCCTTTTTCGACATCATAACTGTATTAAAAGCAGAATTATTAATTGTTGGCCAACATAGATTCTGGTGGTAGTTGTGATATACATTTCTTAGGATGAGTTATCATAAATTGCAGCAGTTTAAGGAGTAATTTTCTGAGAAATCTGACTTATGCAACCCTTGCATAAATATTGAGAGATCTGCCATTTATTTACAGAATGCAGAGTTTGAGGGAGTTTTTATATTTGGATTCAGAAGAATGTAAGGAAATACATGATAGGATGGGGGTTACAGAATGCAAGGTGTTGTGGGGGGTAATAGATTTATTTTCATTTTTTTAATAATTGGATATTGTCATCGTTTTGGATGGAGGCTTAGAGCATATATTCGTATTTTTTAATGGCATGAACATGAACTAGCTGATATTGGTGAAGGCATTACATTCATACACATGATTTATTGCATCTCTTTGGAAAATACTCTAATGAAGCAGGTAACATTAAGGTATATGGTAATAGATTATTAAACTTAATGAAGTTTCAATGATCAAACAATTCTGGAATGATAAATAATTTGCTGATATTAGTGCATGAAGATCATGAGATTTTGAAAGATGTGTCAGATTGCATGGTTATATTTATAACTTGCATTGCATTCACAGTGAATGTGCAGAAGAGTGGGTTTGAACAGGTTTTCTTGAGAAACATGAATGGCTTGTCAATGAATATTTTCACGAATTAAAGAATATTTTCACGATCATTGGTTTGTGAAACCATTTGAGTAAATTCCAAGGTTGGTTGCTATACCAAACATTGTTGTTTTTAATTATATTATTTGGGTTAACCATGGTTATTATTGTTATTGTTTCTCACTACAAGAAAACTATTTCAAATGATATTTATTTTGATTGGACTGATTAGATACTTAATGAGGAAATTGGAGAAGAACCAAAAATATCTAAACAAACAGAAAGATACATTTTTAACAGAGTTATCCATTCTGGATGTGGTCAAGGGCAATAGGGATTTATCATTTTATCAGTACATAAGGCACAATGTTTTGGTTGTCGATAAACAGTAGGGCTTTGCCATTTTTAGTATACTTATTTTTGGTATAAACCTTTTACAATACATATGAATGTGCTGCTGCCTGGAGATAAACCAAATGGAATAATTAAAAGCTCTTAAGAAGCATAACTAGCAATTATAAGATTATCTTGTATGAGGTTAAGTTTGTACAAGCCCTAAAGTATTAGGGATTTTCTACTAAAGTTTTAATTTGGTTTTTCCACTACACCTACATCTGACGAATATAAGTTGGAAAGACCTGGATGTAAATTCGACATGCCACATAATATTACTAGCTCACAATTTGTCTAGGAAGTGGATCTACTTTTTTTTATTTCTATTAAATTTTTAGATGTATTGAACACCTTTAATTAATCTGACTAATTTTACTATTTTTTTATTAATCTTTATTTAATTACTATTTAATATGCTTGATTTGTTCTTTCTCAGACTGGCAGAAAGCATCCCAGGGCCTATACATGGGTGGAGTCATACTGATCCTGTTTGCGGGCCTCATATCTACCCTGCATACCTGTTGCTGCTGTTGCAAAAGGTCCTTTTCCATAAGGACTGCCCTTGGTAGTCTGGTGTTTGCAGCAGGTAAATATTCTTTGCCCATGTTTTCAGAGCATTTGTTTTGCAAATATTTGTTCTGATTTTTAATTTAAATTAGTTTACCATTTTATTTTTTTTAAGTGGTAAAAATAGAATTTCATGTAATAGAGTTTATGAACTGCTTATCATAATCCATTTCATCATATTAGCGTTTAACCAATTTATCTAGTATTTCTAGTTATTTATTTTTTTAAATAATAAGCAGTAATAAATAACAAGACATTTTTACATATTATTAGTTCTCTGCATTGGTGCATCGTTGACCGTTTATGGAGTGTTTGCCGAAAGATCGGGAAAGCTGAGGCCGCCTGTGACTTTCTTCTGGGGCTTCTACTTGGGGATTGCTGGAGTTGCATCCTGCCTACTGGCTTCAGTCCTATATTTCATCGATGGCTGCATGACCAAGAACTATGATGGATACCACATGACCCGTGTGGTCTAAGTGGAGGAATAAGTCCTTTCAAAGTGTCCCTAAACTCCCTGTTTAATGCTTTGGTTGTACTTGTTTTGATTGTCTTTGTTCACTTTTGTTTTTGCAGTCTATTATGTTAGGTTATATGTGATTGAGGAGGCATCCTGTTTAGTTATGCTCTCTTTTGCGTCCACGAAATTATATACATTTTATGTTCTTCTGCATTGAATAGCTGTTGTGGATGATGATGATGATTATCTTATGTGAGGCTAAGTTTGGAATGCATGTGTAAAATGGTTCACGACATGAACTCCTGCGGTTTCACGGCACGAATTCTCTCTTGTGATCCTTTTATATCTTCTTTAAAGCATTTGCATGATGCACAAATATCATGACGTAGTAACACAAAGTGTCTTTGTGTCATTCCCAAAATGCTTATTTTCAGTCCTGAAAAGTTTGAACTCGAAAATCCTGCTTGCAACTGCTAATATTTGATGTTATTGTTATAATTCTATCTCAACAGCTGAAATTTTTATAATGCTATAACACTACACCGTTCGTCCAAATGCAGGAGATAATGCTTTCTCTGTCATTTACACCCATTATATTTCATTTATTGGCAAAATTTTGAGTGATGTCCTACTATTCCTCTTTATATTTTTGGATCATGTAACACATCTGCCAATTTATGGCTTTTGTTTTCTATGAAGCACAGAATGTTCTTGCATGGCATTTTTAAAAAATAAGGAGTTTTTTTAATTTTTGTTTTATAATTATTTGAAGTTTTGCATTATAAAAAGCCTGAACAATAGTTGGATGAAAACATACTATTGCTATTGGTGAAAGTTTGCTTCAGTCTCAAAGTTTCTTATTTTATAATTACCCACTCGTTGTTATACAGTAGACTATTCAACTTTTAAAGGCTCCGTTTATTCTTTTATTTTTCTTGCCTAAATCCATCGTTCAGGAGGACCAATAAATTAAAATTCTCTATCTTTTGGCTAATTTTTATTTTACTAGGTATTTTGACATCCTGCCACGTGAAAGGAAGCGAGCAGGTCGATGTTTGCTGACACGAATGCTGCCTGACGTCGATTTTGTGTAGCTTGAATAGCTTATTTTTTAAACTCTTTTTAAAATCTTGTTCATCTCAGTTGTGAGCATGTTGCACATAACGAGCTAATGGAAATAATGTTATTTTTAAATTGAAACTATTTTTCTTTGCTTCAAAATGAATATTTTTGTGTTGCTTGTAGACAGAAATAAAGCTTTTCAGTGTTTGTGGGGGTTGTTTTCCACTCATTATGAGAAGTTTTTTATTATGGTTGTTGATATCAGGAATTACTGTGGTTTTTTGCAGATGTAAATGATATTCATAGATGAGAAAAGTGTGCTATCATAGTGAAGAGTTCTACCACAATGAAGCATGCTGAGAATGCTGCACGAGTATGCGGAACTTTCGAATAATGGAATACGTGGCAGCTTAATTGTGAACCATGGACTGAATAACCGAAGCTTGTAACTGGATGGGGCATGAGATCGCATAAGGTCTCTAATGTGTTTTACTAGATGAGTGAGTATACTTGAGTTACTTTTGAAGGCTGAGTAGATGGAAAATCAAGGTGATGCATCTTCAGCTAGATACAGATGAATCTAACCTTAGTTTGTATCAAAGAGTCAACGAGGTCGGAAATGGAGGAACTGCATGAGAATCAAAGTGTTTCTTGTATATTTGCGAGAACAAGTACTGGATTGAATACGGGATTGCAAGGACATGAAAACTTAACTTGAGATATTTGTGCTTCTCGATATGCCCCATTTGATATGATTTAT
This sequence comes from Hirudo medicinalis, assembly GCA_011800805.1. Taxonomy (NCBI): domain Eukaryota; kingdom Metazoa; phylum Annelida; class Clitellata; order Hirudinida; family Hirudinidae; genus Hirudo; species Hirudo medicinalis. Next base: position 148,184 of record MPNW01000020.1, read on the forward strand.
ATCCTAATTCAGTTTCTTTGTATTGCTTCAACATTTAAGCGACCTTCCATCAGCAATTATCAAAAGCAATTAAAAGATCGACGAAAAGAGAATAATTTGGCAGTTTAATGTGCAAACATCATGAAGTCTCTTCCTTGTCTATCAGTTTATGCTTACACTTTTATGTTACTTGGTTCCACCGCCTGTGCCATTTCCTTCTTGGCTCCTTTTTGGTTGGTTTGTGACGACGGATGTAACCAAAATGTCATGAACGCTTTCGTGCGCAATCCCCAACCAGTGATATTCAAAGGTGCACTGAAGAGCATCGGTTTGCTCGGATTTCGTGACTCTTCCCAGAGTTGCACCTGGATTTGGAATGATAATTTTGCTTTGGAGAAAAATCTACGAGGTTAGAATGTTTTGCCATGATGTCTTAATAGAGATTAGTTTTGGTATAAAATGAAATCAGTGATACCTTATTGGTTATTCAGTCCGTTGTTCATAATTAAACGGAATTATTTTACAGATGTGGTGAAAGTTGTTCAAGGATTGAACGCAATGGGAATGTCCATTCTAGTAGTTTGCATTTTCTTGTCTACGGCCCAAACGTGTTGCTGTGGCTATAGAGGATATCATCGATTGCGATATGTCATTGGAAGTCTTTGCTTATGCTCGGGTACGCCACTTTTTTAGATCTAGACTTGTCGCTTTCAAATTAATAAACAAGGTGATGTATGTTTTTAAATCACCGCTATCTGAACGTTTGAGGCCGTCCAAAAGTAATGAGATTTAGACTCTTCTTTGATCCCGGACTATGTAAATATAAATGTACTTCATTTACATAGCGCCATATGCATAGCTGTTTTGTTAACCATTTATGTAGCGCTCCTATTACTGTTCCATTACCGCCGCATTCAAGAATGCAACCCATTCGCCCAACCTGCACGCCAACTACTATCTTTATAAAGCTTAAAAAGTATGACTTCAAGATGTGAGACAGATTTCTTTTATAACTCTATTATCACTCCTCTAAATTTGAGTCATCGGTAAATGCATTCACAATATTTACTTAAATAAGGAAAAGAGTAGATCCAAGCAAACTCGCTTGAGGTACACCACTGATAACATCTCTGTTATTGGATAAATGGCCATTCACTTTAACATCTTGAGTTCTGTTGGACCATAAAAACAAGTTGTCTAAAATTCCGTAGGCTTTAAGTTTTGTCAGTAACTTGAATTCAAGTAACTGTTTGAAGCTCAATGGCTAATGATTATCAATATTGTTTAAAATACTTGTGTTAAATAAGACTAAACTGTCAAAAATTATATTATCTGTTTACATCTATTCATCAGTGGTCTGCATCGGAAGCTCACTGGCAACGTTCTGCGTCTATATCAGAGACAATCTGGATACTTTCACCATGCTCCATTGGGCACTTTATCTTGGTTTGGCTGGTATTACATCATGCTTAATATCATCCATTTTGTATTTCTTAAAAGGCTGCAGAGAAGACTGTTAGTAACTATGTGGAACTAGAAAGGAAAAACGTTTTTGCTGCGTTTTGTTCCCGTTCTATGACATGTTCTATGAATAGCTATTGACATTTTATAGCAAAAAAATCATGCATATTTAACTGTTTTAGTAATTTTGTAGTAATTTTCCAAACTGTCTGCTAATGTATTTCCATCCCTGTATCGTTCTAAAATTAAGTTTTTGCTATTAATAAATGATTTCGCATATCTTTTACTACTTTCTTCTCTAATGTAAATATTTGCTAAAAGTTGAAACTAAAGGTTGAGAAAATAAATATCAGCGATCAGGAAGAAGACAAATGCTGACTTCCTGGTTAGCAAGTAATTGGCTACCGACATAATGTTTCTAAATCGATTGACCGACACAAAGTTAAATTGAACGCGTGGGCCTGTTGTGTACCAGGATGTTCAAAGTCTTTCACATATAGCAACCTTCTGAAAAATGTATAAAGACATTTTAAAAAAGCGTCATTTGTGTGCAACGACCCCCCCCCACCTCCTGACCTTGGCTTTTGGCGAGAAGCAAAAAAGGTCATCTCTTCATGGTGACCCAGGGTTTGTCACCATCAAAAAGCTGAAGTGACGACTCTGATAACGTTACATTATCGAGGCGACAGAAAGACAAACTAACCGGGGTTGAGATGCCGCAGTTAATTTTTTGGAGAACCAGAGCTTTTAAAAAGAAACTGTTACCTATTGTAAATTGTTTATCTACGGACACGCCGCCATTGTGGTCTTTAGCTTTTACGAAGCACAAAAGAAACCTTCAAGCATCTATTGCTTAAACTACATTATTATTTAAAAATAACATTTTTATCGAGTAGTTTTGTTAATTACCCACAGTAAGTTAATCCATCATAGTAATCCATGACAAATATAATAAATCACTTCATCAATTTGTTGGTGAAATTTATTTTACTAAATTACTTTACACAATTAAATGTTCATCAACAACATTAGTTTTGATTAACCACAACTAACAGTTAATTTGCAGATAATTTTCATTCTCAGCTTTAAATTTCAAACCATTGTAAAATATCAATGCAATTTTAATTTTTTAATAATCACAATTGTATATATTATACAATTTTGAAAATATATGCTAACATCAGGGCAATAATATTCATTTTAAAATGCAGTAACATAATAAAAAGTATTTATTAAATATTTATGTAATATTTACTATTTAGGTAATTAATTTGAGATTTAAAGTCTTTTTGGATTTTCTCGGTGAGGGCTCGATACGATAAGGTTGCTAGTTTATCCCTTCATTTCGTTACTTCAGTGCAATTCATCTCGTGGCTCGATCTCACTATTGAAATCATGGTAAAGTTGATGTATTTTCGCCCTTAGATAGCTTTTATATATTACCATTATCCCAAAGCGGTCACTACTTCGCCGTAATTGTCAGGGTCCCTTACCATTTTTCGCCATACTTGCAGTATGGAAGCAGATGCCGTTTAGAAAGACAATCGACAATAAATGAATGCTTTGCTTTATTGCCCGTAGGGCCAATAACGCTGCCAACGTAACGAAGTTTCTAGCGAGCATTTGCTGAATTAATTTGTATAGGATTATAGCGATTTTTTTAAATTTCGGCGTTGGATCGGAGACGTGAGCAGTGTTCTCGTTAATATAATACATGATGACGTATGTTTGAAGTATGTTTGGCTTATGAATAAAATAAAATTAAAATGACTTGCCGAGAAAGAAGTTAAATTCCTATTCCGTTGGACCAAACCTATCAACGCAAGCCATTACATTCGTAGCCGTGTAACTGATTTCGGCAGAAATCCTGCATGAGCTTGGTTAAAATTATGTGTTTTAAAATTGGAAAACAGTTAGAGACAACGAATAATGTCACAAAGTAATTTTCTCATATGTAATTGTAATTTTAGTGCTTAGCTTTTTTTGTAACAATCATGCTTGTAGTGCATATAAAAATTGACTTTCATACCATTGGTGTTGTGGCAATTGAATTATAAACTTCATTAGAAGGTCATTTATATTTGCAGAATGATACAACATTGGATTCTCCAGGTGTCCACTCTGACTCAGGTATGAGTGATACGGCTGAAAAGAGAGGTGTTGCAGTTGATCTCTTAAATATAAATTAATTTACATTAAAGTTGCTTAGGGTGTAATGAATTAATTTTGTTATTGGCTTGAATGTCCTAAGGAAGTGAAAGTGAATAGCCACTAAGTGTCAGATGAGCTTGATCTTATACGTTTTTGCAGGAACCAAGAGGGGTTCAGACACAAATGAAGATTATGATGATGACAGAAGTAGGAAGAAATCAAGGTTTGAAGGAGATAGAGCCGAAGTTCGACTTATAATCCCCAGTTGGGTTAGACATTTGAAGTTTCAGCATTTACTATTAATTCATTATTGCAATGTGTTGTTGTGTGTTGGCCATGCATGTGTTACGTTTATATGCATTCTCATTCATGCTTTATTTGTTGTGGAATGGTTGGCATGGAATAGTAATTGGATGTAATTTAACAAACCATTAATTGAGTATTACTACTTACCTACAGATCAGTGGATCCATAATAGGGAAAGGAGGAGACAATATCAAAAGACTTCGTTCAACCGTGAGTTGCTTTTCGTTTTCTAGTATGAAAGTAGATATAAAGAAAAGGTTTGATCATTGCAACCTGCAAGATCAAAAAAGTACTTGTTACTCTCAGTGGTTTCGGTTGTTTTCTGCCATTTATCTTGGATACTCCACCCAGTGAATTTTTTGTGAGACACTTAGCATGTTCTTCAAAACACTAATTGCACTACCATGATAAACAAATCACAAGCCACTAAATAATGTCAAGACCATTCAGTGTCACACCAACAGCAATGGTTATAGACCACAGATGATTGAATCACTAGAAGACCGATTTGACACCCACTAAACTCTCATTAATTTGTTCCAGTACCAGGCAAGCATCACTCTTCCAGATTCACGTGGACCTGAACGGTAACCAATCCACCATTTGTAATATTTCATATCATTGCCATCTTTGTCACAGTTAATTGCGAAACCCCCTCCCATTTCTGCGAACGCCTCAAAGGTCGTTGACTTGACTTCCATCACTTAACTTCCTTCGATTGTATCAGTTTATCTGATGGACAAAATCTTGTTGCATTCCTAGATCAATGGAGTTGCTAAGATTACTTTTGTCTTCAACCCTCTTTCGGATGGGCACTGTGTGAAGAGTATGATCGGACAAAATCAGTGACAAATGGATTTTTTTTACAGGCTTGTGGTGCTTACTTCTGAAATTGAGAAGATTTGTGATGCTCTGGAGGACATCATACCCACTCTCACCAGGGTATTTTGAGTAATTGTTTATTATTTGTGATTATACTAATGGATATCAAATTTTGTTTCATGCTTTTGAGATTTATTGCTGTTAGCAATTGCGTATCATAACTAACTCTTGATTTATGTTTTCTGCAGTAGACTTAAAACTTCTCTTTGGTTATTTTTTGAAGCAGCAACTGAATAAGAACCAATCGGAAGATGAGCATGAGTTAAGAATGCTCGTCCACCAGGGACATGCTGGCAAAATTATTGGGAAGAGTGGAAATACAATCAAGGAGTTACGAGAGGTGTGATCATTACATTACCAAATTATGAACACTGTCAAACTCAATGGCAGAAATAGTTTATTAATGAAAGTGCCAGTAGACTTTGATGGATATTTTTAGAGGTCATTTATAGATTTATTTATGAATTTTTAGGAAACTGGAACCCATGTAAAGATTTATGTCACACCATGTCCAAAGTCAACAGATAGAGTTGTACAGATGAGTGGCAGTGCCCATCAGATTAGCAGCTGTGTTCACAATATCTACAAGATCATTGATGGGGTTTGTACAGTTGTAATATGTATAATTTGTGTATTTCATTCAAATAATTATTGATTTGAATTTTTTTTATGAATTGGCAAATTGAGAGACTAAGTAAGCAGAGTATTTGAGCATAAGAAAATTTATAGATTGCATGATGAGAAATTTTATGATTTTTCAGGCCATTCCAAAAGGTGCAATAATCCCTTATAATCCTGATAATTACGACATCTCTATAGCCTCCAAATATGGAGGTTATGATGAGGAGAGGGGCGGGGGCAGCGGAAAGGGGAAGTCAAGGGGCGGAAGGGATGCAAGTCCGAGGAGTGGGGGTGCTGGAAGAGGAGACTATGGAAGGTTTGAGACCGGCGATCAAGATTGTCGGTCAAAGGCAGAGATTGAAAATTTTGATTCTTGTAGGGGTTGCAGGCTTCCTGGTTATGAAGAGAGATATGAGAGGTATTACTTGACTTTCTGAGTCGCTTGACAAATGAATTATTCGATGAGACTGATTTCTCCTTTAGCACATTATGCACTTAAATTCACAGGAATGCTCCTATGAGATCCAGTGAACACAGAAGATCTTCGGGGGGAAGTGGTAGCGGGGTGAGATTGTTTTTACTCCACATATCATCAAGAGAATTACATTAATTTAGAATGCAAAATGGATTTAATAAAGTGCACACAAAATTCAGTTTATAATTTATTGATGCCTATCAGAAATGGTAGCATTAATATTCATTTTGCTTTCCAGATGGCTGCTGTGAATCCATCAGGTGAAAGAGAGACCTCCCAAGTCAGCATACCAAAATGTGTTAGTATGTTAAATTTGAAATAATGTTTTTTGACATTGGGCACCACAATTATGGTAGAGTACGGCAATAGTCTGCTTTTCAGCAAGTAGCTTATGCAATATTACCCAGCATTACAGCATTAGGTGGAACTTGGACTCACTTAGGCCTATTAAATATTTGCATGTTTGGGTCTTTAATTATCTTATGTTTGAATGCAGTTGGCCGGTGCTATTCTTGGAAAAGGAGGTAACAGGATCAAGCAAGTTCAGCATGAGTCAGGCACAAAAATCAAGATGGACGATGCTACAGTGGACTCGAATGATCGGATCATCACTATCATAGGAACAAAGGAACAGATCCAATATGCGCAATATCTATTGCAGATGATGTGAGTCATTATATTCTCATTGACATTAAGTGTTGTACTGCTTGTTATGCATATAAATTACTTTAGCAAGCTGTAATAATAACTAGTTTTTGTGAGTTACCAGGGGTAATGACATCAACTGCCATTGTTAGTCCAATAATTTCTCTTAAGTTTCTTACAATTTATTGTGCAATGTAATGCCTCCTTTGCTATGCACATAGTGCTACATAAATGAATTACATTGGTATTAAGTGAGAAAATAAACATGTTGTTGTGACAGGGTGAAGAAATATGCCAATAATGATGGGAGACAGTGAGCCTTGCAGGGGAAACCATACGACTGCCATCAACACAAAGAATGTCTTAATTTATGGATGTTATGTTTACATTTCTCTTTTTATCATTACCTCAAATGATTCACTGCTTCAATGAAATAGTTCAGTTTTTAATCTTTAACTACTGACTATTTGACTTAAGGGCATGGATGTTGAGTGAGACTTTGTTAGTGAAGTTATTCATGTACATGTCTTCCTATCTATAAAATGAGGTGTTCAATGCTATTAAGAACAACAAGTTGAGGCCAAGAGTTGATTGAAAACTCAATAGGTAGCACAAGAGCTCTTATAAATTGTTGGGGAGCAACTTGTTGGGCATTCAAAATTATTTGGGTTAGTTTTAGTAGAGTGGATAATAATAGGGATGATGGCTCAATGCCAACTTCTCCAATTGGGCTTCCACATTCTTCACTATGATGTTTGTTTCTGCCATGGCTCCTAGGCCTGGAAAGGACGGGTTATATAATTAGTCACATCAATTTAAGATAAATCTTGGCTTGGGCTGAGGTATGTGTGGGTTAGGTGCATTTACTATGTTAAGTCATAACGAGGAAAAGCATGCATTTTATTGTGTGGAGTGTTGTAGGTCACATTAATTTTGAATATTTTCGTAATGAAAATCTTAAAAAAAGGGTGGGGTTACCATTGTCTCCGCATGCCAGCACTTTCTGTATGCAAGGGATTTCTTCATATCCAAAGCTCTTGAGTGCTTGAACCTGGTTTGCTGTAATTGGATGCTTCCACATGAAGGTGTTCATGGCAGGGGCAAACAAGAGAGGTTTGTTTGGTTTCCATGCTCGGACAATGCATGTCTGTTAGCAAACAAGGTTGAGTTTCTTAAATTATGTTGATGTCATTGTTCTATTCAGAACTTATTTAGAGAATCTCTAGGAGTATCCTGCGATATTAATCCCAAGTTTGGCAATATAAATGATGCTTGACTAGTCTTGCTTTATTTCTTATGTATCAGGACCCACTAGTAGGTTGTCACAGAGGCCGCATGCAATCTTGCCCAATGTGTTGGCATCCAGGGGTGCTAGGACCATAATGTCTGCCCACCTCCTTAGCTCAATGTGGAGTATTGGATCTTCCAAGCCCTTCCATGTCTGGCATTAAAAACAGCAATGATATAAAACAAATCAATATCAATGTCAAATAGCAAATTTGGTCTTACAGTCCATTCGTCCTCATCACAAAATATCTCAACTGGCAGCATGTTCTTGTCAAAAAAGTGCTGAGCATGCTTTGTGGTCACGATTTTCACGCAAACCTTGTCAGTAAAACAAAGTAAATTTTCTGAATAATGTCCGATCTTTCCGAACAACTCCCTAATCGCAACGGGTTATATTCGTTTATATTACATTAGATTACATTCAACTCGCTTTAAATCACCTTGAATTTGCTGTTCAGTAACTCCTCAACAAGCTTTGGTATCTTTAACGAAGCAACACTCCCTGTGCAGCCGATCAAAACATTAAAAGTCCTTCCCTGTTTGACGTTCAAATTTTGCAACATCATTTTATTAACCTGACTGTTTGAATCATTCTGAACCTTGTTCAGATGGTTGGCATTGGGCTCGAACGAGGACATACTGAATGCTAACAAGGGTGAAAATAAGACAGAAAAAATCCACAACGTTCTTCCCGAAGAGCGATGCTAGCGTACTGTTAAGCTCATCTAAACAGCCCATTAAAGCGCACGAATGTTTTTGTTAATAATAATAGTCAAAAGTATTTTTTAACGTTTGCTTTCGTCAGTTTTGTAAAATATATTTGCTCGCAAAAATATATTAAACATCTGTTTTTTGCGAGGACTGCTTGTCGAGAAATGATTGCGAGTGCTCCTTATACCTGTCACGAGATGGCACCCTTTTTATTCGGAAAATTCCAGCGGAATGGGACATTTGACACTTGACCATATAATGAAAAATCTGCATGAACATTCGATTGCACGTTTTACTCGTACTCCTCATTACATTTGGAACTTCGTTACTTCATCCAACGTAAATAAATTTTCTAGTTTTATGATAATCTGCTCACACTTTAAAGGCGAAAAATGGCAAAGTAATGCAATTATAATAAATTTAGCATTTATAGTATGATTTATGCAGAATTATTTAGCATTTGTAGAACAAGTCAATGTCCTTGTCCTTTATTATTATTTTGCCATTCTTCATGATGGTCAGTATGATAGTAATAATGATGACGAGAAAGACGGTGACGACGATGATGATTATGATAATAATAATAGAATTGAAAATGATTATTAATAACTTAATAATGTAAAAAATGATAATGTATAATAACAATAATATATTTCAAGCATTTCCTCGTCAGAAATAGGATTTGAAACCAGGTGGGTCAGTATAGTAATAAAATAAAATGTTGATAAAATTTCATTGCTTTATTCATTTTCAATCTTGCTCTTCCTTTTCTGATAGTATCTCCTTCTCAGAGCCGCAAGAGCCACGATGCTGGAAGACTATTGATTTTAAAATCTCCAGTGCCTGTCGAGCTGCAGGCCCCGAAGGAATGGACGGATCGTAAAGCGAATGAAGGCTCATCATCACAGCTTTCACTATCATCACCTTTCTTGCTATTGTCACGGAGGAAGCTTTCTTTTTTCATTTTTCAGTTTTGAAAGAAAGGACAGCGGGCTAGGATCCGGGAAAGGGATTTTATTCTAAGATCACGATTTTAGACTTGAAATAAAATTATTTTAAATTTAATTATATTTGATAACTACTAATATCGTTGAAAATGATTTTGTCCTGGCCAAAAAAATGGCAAACATAATAATAAAAACACAGCATATAATCACCCCAAGAGGACGAAGGTGATGCTTATGAAGCATATCTTAAAGGCTACGGAAAATACTAGCTCAAATTTCATCTCTTTCGGAGATGAAACAAAATCACCAACTTCTCAGTCGCCCATCAAATTTTTGTACTTCGTTTTCTTACTATCCGAAATCAATTTCACTTGCAATTACTCGTCTGATGACAACTTTTGGTTTGTTTTCTATTTTTAAATATGAACTTCATTACATACTTGCTTAATTCACGAATATTTGAAGCCACTATAAATACATAAACACTTTATTTTGTTAAATAAAGCAATTTACTATGAATGCAGTGCAATAATAATAATAGCAATTATTATTCCACACAATTTCAAACGTAATCTACTCAATCACTTTCCCTCTCCAACGCGTGGGTGGATGCTCCTGTCGTGGGCGGGCAGGAGTTTTCTGACGTCATATCTGCTGTTTTATGTCCAATGCTCAATGGCTGGATTAATGTTTGAAAGAATGTTAGAGTTATTATGACATTGATGAAGATTATGTTTACCTTGAAGATGACGACATTGGTGACAAGTTGGCGGTGTTTAGCTATGGTAAAATTAATTATAATGATGCTAAATTATGTTGAATTTTGCTGCACCGCCTTGACATAACTTGAAATCATTTTCACAAAAATGCAAGTTCGTCGTCATCATCATCCTACATTATAAGTAGATTTAATTATTGTCATAATTCTCGTTAAGTTTTATACTAGTTATGAAGCTATCTACACAATCAGCAATGGCACTTCCACTAATCTCGCAATGAGTATCGCACAATTACGCATCGAGAATTTCGCTTCGCCCGATTATAAATAAAATAGAATTATAAATGAGAAAGCCTTTCAATTAGAATTTAATTCATTTTAATTAAACGTGCAAGAGCAGTTTCAATTAAGTTTATCTGACGCTTAATTTGTAATTTTTTAAATGCGTGGGACATCATCGTCGGCTTATTTTTAGACTGATAGTGTCTCATTAGTGTTTCTTACTTTGATTTAGAGTACCGCTAATAAATTACTACGGTGCCATTTCGTATTTTTTTTTAGTATATTTACTGCATTTTTGTTTGTTTGATGTTCATCAAATAAACAATATAGTTGCACATTTAGAAGTTCATAGGGCTCAAAGTTTGGCTACCCGAAGGAAGTTGTTTAACGAAATCAAACCTCGGTCCTAATTAAATGGATAACCCGACCATATTATCATTATTAATATTATTTTAGTTTAATTTTTTTTCTCTAATAAAACAATAAAAACAAACAAACAAGCAAGCTATCAGCCAAAAAAAATTGGAACATCCGAATATTTAAAGTCCCCCAACAATATTCTGCATTTCCTTCGTCCATCTGCTGAATGACATACTCAGCTCGTCATTTTCGGATATCCGACCTCTTCTCTTAACAGACAGTAAGATTCTTGTCCCGTGAGTCCTCCATGATTCCTTTCTTGTATTCGATGGAATAACTTCTTTTTGCACTCATCTTGTCAAAATAAGGTATTAATCTCTAGCAATTAATGGTAAATCTGTTACACATACGATGCACTGAAATATGAAAATTTATTAACACTACCCGATGCAACTGCGTTCGGATTGATCGTCTGTTTAGGGTAACTGTTCACCCTCTTAGATAAGTAGAAATAGTTACAGTAATTATAATTTGTATTACAGGTATTCTATTACATTAATATTTAATTAAGAATATATTAATAATAAATTAATAATCTACAATTCAATACATCGTGTTATAACAGACCTATGTTAAATGCCGGCTGACGATCTCAACTACGGCTTATTTTCGGGATACGGCTTGTATTACGGGAACCTTTAAAAATCAAGCTAGGGCTTATTTTATCAATGACATATTTTCAGTTCCAAATTTCATTTATTTATTAAAAAATAAAAACATTACAACCTCAAACATACAAACTGTTGAAAATCATGATAACACAGAGAACCAGAAACGCTGTCTCAGATAAACAACCAAATATTTGAAATGTTTTGAAATACTTCCATTGATGGTGGAACGGACTCTTGGTTCTATTTGGATTAGTCCTTTGGTGGTGATAATAAAACTTATTTATCGAAAGGGGTTTTTGTCCTTATGTTTGCTGCAATTCTAGCAACAAAACATGCGGATATTGCTGACGTCATATATGGATCGAATTGAATCGAATGACCTTAAGAAGATTCAATAAACAGACGCGAATGACAACTTAGGAGAACAATTTAATTGCAATGTTTCACATTATTTATTCATTTTTACTTTTTATTGGATGACAATTTTTAAATTCCAAAACGATTATAAAATTAAAAGTTTTAAAATTTTAATTTTTTTTTTAGCAAATTAAAGTGTTGAAATGTAAGCAATTTTCGAAAGCCCTAACCCTCTTAAAAATAGAAATCAAGCGATAGTGTTACTATAAGCAATGTGGACACTTAAATAATAGAAACTTGCGACGAAACATCAAACTTTAATAATCAATAAAAATAATCAAAGTAACTAATATTCATGTAAAAGAATAAAGAGAAAGCATTTAAATGATAACAGAATTAGATGAGAATTTCTCGGGCAACTTGTCTGTGCTGCAAATAAGCATACTTGTCGCAATAAATATTACACCTCATGTAACAACAAATCCATGCGAGACAATATTTTTAAAGCAACATACCCATCTGGAAACCAGGAAATGCGTCCAAAGGCATTAAAATGACTGGCAGCCATTTAAGATCACATGGGCTCTGGTGCATGGATGCATATATAAGAGCAGTGGATTCGGCAGATAGAAGGCGTTCTGCTAGAGGTTTGGACGTAACATATGGAAGGACGAACAAAGTCTTTGTTCAGGTAAGCCATTTGTTGCTGCTACTAGTCGTTTCTTGTTGCATGTGCTGCGACGATGCCTTTTTCAGTCTAATGGTTGTTTGTCACATAAGGATTTTTATACGTTGAGTTAAAACTTGCTTTGTTGTTGTTTTTTCGATGCTTATATTATTATCAAGTGTTTGTATCTAACGATCTGCATCTGAATTTTAAAGTCATTTGTAATTGAAAATAATTTAATTATTGTTATTGGTACGGATGAAAATATTTTTTGATACTCCTATGATGAATTGATCCCTAAAGATGCATTGTATAAGTATAGTGAAGATACAGGTATAAGTAAATTATCCAACGGGAGAAGAATGCCAGAATTTAATATGGTAAGATTTGTGATATCATGAAAGTGTTAGTGAGCTAAGTTAATCGGGGAGTTTAGCAACCGTAAATTTAAAAAAAAATCTACTGACTAATTGGGGAACCTTTACATCTTGTTATCACTACAATATCTCCGGCTCAGAGGGCCGATAATTTTCTCGTTTACTCTAAACTAATTTCTTGCCGTGTTCTTGCCCAATAGGGCATCGCGGTTCTTTAGCATTCCCTGTTCCTTTAACAACAATTTTCAGGAACTTTGAGAGCGAGTGAGAGAGAGAGAGTAAGAGAATGAAGGAAAGGAAAACAAATTAGAAAGGGATTCAACTTGATTGCTATTGAAAGTGCAGGTTGGACCTCAAAAAGGAATTGTCTCTTATACGAGGCTATTTTGTATTATCAGCATCGTCAATGCCACTGACACTACACTCATTACCACTAAAGGTTGAATTCGCAATTTTGAGTGACATAATGTATTAAGTCTAGCCCTAGGTCCATCAATAAGTTCACTGTCCACCGTACCGTATTTGGATTTACATGCATATTTAATGCGGCAGATGATTGTGATGATGATGATGTTGATGAATATTATTATTATTATTACTATTGATGACGCGGGACGGATAATAATATAAATTGTATTGTTATTAATTCTTAGTACTAGTTCTCTTTAATTGTTCTTCAGTATTGAAACATATTCGTGACTTATATAACTTACATAATTATTTTTACGTCTATTTGTACAGGTAATAATCATTATCATCTCTTCCAATCCATTGAACTTACCGATACGAACAGTGCTTCACGATCGATAGCAACCAAGAGAAAGCGCAAAGGCAAATCGTAAATATAACAGCAAAAAGAAGAAGAAAAACAACTCACCTGGGTTGCAACAACATTTTGGACAAATTTCCTCTAGCATAAGGTCTGACATCTTAAATATCATCGGCCTCAAGCCTTCTTTACGCATTGAAAAATTTTTCAGATATTTCATGTTTGCTCTCTGTTTTTGTAACTAAGCGATTATAGAAGGCATCAGGCATTATCTCATGTGACAAGAAAGTTTTTGAATCTAACATAAATCATGGATAGAGAGAATTTGCATGCCCAATTAAAGTAAAGCCAGACTAATGAATTCACAAGAACAATGTAATAATAATGATAACGATAACATAGTAAGCAATGAACTACTTAATAATTATTTTAATTAATTTTAGACAGAAGAAATAGAAAAGTGACTGATTAGAACTCATCCATAGCTCGATAAACAAGATCTCAAAGTGGAAGTTACTTCGACGATCTTTTAAAAAACTCCGAGATAAATAGCTTCGGAAGATCAAGAACAGAAACATGAATCACTTCAACATCAAGATGTTCCTCGTTAGCGTGGTCCTTGTGATAGCCACGCAGCTCGTTGACGTCGGCGGAACGAACAGTGAAAGTTATGATGTCATCACAAATCATTGGCATGTGGTTATGAAGAAGGAATTGGATGAAACAGAAGCCAAACGAGTTGCTAAAAGAAACGGATTCTCATATGTATCTCCGGTTGGTTCTTCATCCATATTTTGAGAGATGGCTGAATAGTGCTAAGGCTGAGACTACTTTCAATATCCCAATAGTTGATTAATTGTCCACGTTGCAAGGCAGATCATAATGCAAATAAAGGAATTTAGCATCCACATAAAACATTGGTTTAAATTACAAACACATGGAATTCAACAAAGTAGTCATAACCTCTCCAAAAAAGTTTCTTTTACTACTATTTAAGAACCCATTTCAATCATAAGGAGAAAACGAATAGCTGATGAGAAGAAGTGGATCACCAACAAATGTTTACATAAATTATATCGACTCATTTACTGCAGGTGCTGGGATCGAAACGAGACTTTCACTTCCAACATCGTCTGGTCAGTCATGCGAGACGAAAGAGGAGCATCGATCACTCCAGATTGTTAAAAAATGACCCACTAGTGAGTGACTTTTTTAATTGTTTTAAATGATAATTTATTTAACTATGCCAATAATCCTTACAGTTTGTTTATGTGGATATTTGTTCTCTTGAGCAATTACTTCAATAGCTATTTAAGGGCCCAAATATATAAATGGATCCAGATTATTAAGTTAATCAAAATCTCTTACAAGAAGTTTTCTCATCATAATTTGTTTTGTTTCCTTAATAAGACAATGAGCTGGTGTCCCATTACGTTCTCAATTCAGTTAATATATCCATTGTTTAGAACAGTAATTAACAGTTATTAATCATTTTTAAATCGTAACTCAATTCTAATTACCATCTAGTGAAACATTTATATTTCTGGACATTGATTGTTAAATTACTTACACGGTAATTATTTTTCTTGGCGAACAGGTTTCGGAGGCCGTACAGCAGGTGGGATACGTGAGACAGAAAAGGGGATATAAACAGATAAGGGGCATCCCTGTTGCTGATCTTAGTGACCACAGCAACAAGGCCAAGACCAATTCCGTGCCTAATGATCCCCTTTACCCCAAACAGTGGTACATAGTAAGTATTCATACATGTTATAATTGTTTTGTAATTTTTAAAATTTAATAGAGAAAAGGCTATCAATAATTAAGAGTTGTTTATCGAGATAAATTGCGAGAGATGGGAATATTTACTTTTAATGTTCAAATATTTTCTGTGATGTATCGTATTTTATGCTATATTTTTAGTTAGTATATTTGTCGATAGTACAAACTCATTATCGACATTTTTGTAAATAATGTTGATATAAAATTAAATAAACAAATTTCAGAACAATACTGGCCAAGCGGGTGGTGTGCCCAAGTTGGACCTCAATGTTGAACCAGCCTGGGCTCTTGGCTATACAGGAAAAGGAGTGACCACGGCTATAATGGACGATGGAATAGATTACATGCATCCCGATCTCATTGACAATTTTGTGAGCAATATTAAGTAACTATAATTGTTAAGGGCAAAGCGTTGCTTTGTTAACCATCAATGTTCATCATTTAGATAAAGTTTTTAAATTATAACCCTTTGTTTGCATGAATTTAATAATATTATCCCAAATATTCGATTTTTAATTATCAATTATCAATTTACTGAAAATTAAATTATATAAAAACAAATCAATCAATTGATAGGATGCCGAGGCGAGTTTCGACTTCAGTAGCAATGATCCATTTCCCTATCCCAGATACACTGATGACTGGTTCAACAGGTTCATCTCGTAACAATTCCTTTCGAAAAACTTTGCAAAATATATAATTAGAAATTTAATTTTTAATTGAAGCAATAAATGTTTGTTGGCATTCATATTTTAATAAAAATTTACTTATTTCAGTCATGGGACCAGGTGTGCAGGAGAGATTGTTGCAATGAAAGACAACGAAATTTGCGGAGTGGGAGTGGCATACGGTTCAAAGGTGGCAGGTAACCATAGTTACAAATTCAATTTAGATTTCATATCGTCGCGGTTTGTTGACCCCAGATCAAGCAATTCGGGCACGTTGCTATCCGAACTAGCTTATATTAATATTAACGTGCATTTCAAAGTAGGTTAGTGTTTAGGAGGAGTTGGATTAATCAGCACAGTTAATTTGCATTTTGGATCAAGACTTTAATGCCCAATTAAAGACCAATTGAATTTATCTAATTGTGGGCAGCTTCTGATACCTTCAGAATTGCAATATCGGAACAGCATGCAGAGTGTGAGTGGACATGACGAGGCGAATTTAGGAGACATGCTGCATAAACATAGACACAACCAACTTACTTAATGTTAGGGTACTCTTGGTACTCCTACAAATGGCTTTTGTTCGGTCTGATGAAACTTAAAATCTCATAAATAATAACCCTCGTTCCGTTTTGAATAACAAACGGAGCAATAGGACTCTAGTAAGAATAAGATTTCCAAACATGTTTATAAAAAATATCAGTCAAAAAGAAATAAAAACAAAATTATAACATTTCCATAAATTTAGGTACACCTTTTTCGTTGGCTCCATTTTTCCATTTTGCGCTTGAAAAATAACTAAATTATTATTGTTAAAAATATTGTTAGAAACTATTATATTAAATAATAATTTTAAATAATCATTACCCAAGGGCTAAGAATGCTGGATCAACCTTACATGACAGATCTGATAGAGGCCAACTCAATGGGGCATCTTCCTCAAAAGATCCACATCTACAGTGCTAGTTGGGGACCCACAGATGATGGAAAAACAGTGGATGGACCAAGGAATGCCACCATGAGGGCCATTGTTAAGGGAGTCAACGAGGTAAGCTTTAATAAATTTTTATGGAAAATTAATAGAAATGTTTAAAGTAAAGGTAAATAATTGTAAAAAAAATGCCCCAATGTTTTATTATTCATTTGGAATATGCGGTCTCAAATTCACCATTACCCATTTTATAAATTATAATCCAGATGTAAGCAGTTTTATGCTTTCACCTGATAATCTGATCATGTTGATGAAGTGATCACTGATCATTTTACCTAAACCTAAAACCACGACCCTTCCTGACATTTGTGAAACTCTGATATCGAATCTGCTTAGATTCGAATCTCTTTCCTCTTAGACTAACGTCACGAAAGTTTAAGCCGTTAAATAAATATTTAAGTACCAGATTTCGATACAATTGTAAACGATACTGGATAACTTTTATTTAATATGCTTTATTCAGGGCCGCGGAGGTCTAGGATCTATATATGTATGGGCTTCGGGCGATGGTGGACCGAACGACGATTGCAACTGCGATGGATACGCTGCCAGCATGTGGACCATTTCTATAAATTCTGCCACTAATGATGGCCAGACTGCTAGTTACGACGAGAGTTGCTCCTCCACTCTGGCTTCAACTTTCAGCAATGGAAAAACTGGAGATCAAGATGCTGGAGTGGTGATTACATCTTAATATCTAGCACATTATAAATAAATTATACATATATACTCAAAATAATTTAATTATAATATTATAAGTATGTTTAATCCAATAATAATATTTCTTTTATTGCACAATGTATTCCATATGTAGTTTATTTTTTAGCTTATTGGATAATCATTAGTGAATTAGTAAAAGGATTATAATTCCTCAAGATTATATTTTCATTAGTATATAATTTGTAGCAAATTTAATTAAAGGTAGATAATTATTTGTAATTAATATGGAATAAAATATGCAATTCACTAATGCAAATGATGTTAATGGCACCGATAGGCAACGACTGATTTGTATGGCAAGTGCACCACTAGACATTCGGGTACATCAGCTGCTGCCCCCGAAGCTGCAGGAGTATTTGCATTAGCTCTGGAAGCCAAGTGAGAATCATTACTATTTATTAATTTACATTGACATAAATAGGAGAGTGTGGATTATCCAAACTACCAAGGTCACAATATCTAATGCGGTTCGGATAACAGAGTGTATGAGTGAACCGGACAAAAAACCTAAAATTATAAAATGGACTTGGTGAACAATAAAAATGAACTAAATAGATAAATAAAGGACATTTATTGTTGGTATTGCAAACAAAATGTCTATGCGTTCTTATTGTATTTAATAGCTTTAAGCATTCTCTGTTTAATTGTATAAACAATAAACAATTTAAAAAAATAAACAAAATAAGTAAAGTAACTAAATAAATATATATCGTTATTTAAAATCCTTGTTTTAAATACATTCCAAATTTTTTAGCAAATTGTCCTAAAGACTGGACCATCGAATGAAACTTTTCTAAACACAAAAATAACAAATTCTATTTACTAAGCCTGATGAAAAACCTTAATTAAAACATGATTTAAAAGCTTAATTAGCAAAATTAATTCGGGTATTCGGATAATCTGTATAATCGACATTTAAGCTCTCTATTTTGTTCTACTTTTTTTGACAAAAACACAAAACTGTAAAATATGAGTGATTGCCAGTTACAAAATCTATTCAAAATAAGATTTTATTGACTAGTTCCAGAAATGTAGCTTTCAAATGTAGTTATCAATTAAGATAATGTTGATGTTACTGTTATTATTTTCTTATCGCTTGGATTACGTCTTAATTACTATTCAGTCCAAAACTGACCTGGCGCGACATCCAGCACTTGGCCGTCCTCACTTCAAAAAGGAATCACCTCGATGACCATAAGCACCGGCACAACTGGACCATAAATGGAGCAGGTCTGGAATTTAACCATCTGTTTGGATATGGGGTTCTCGACGCCGGTGATATGGTGGACATGGCAAGGAGTTGGATCAGCGTTCCTGACCGCTGGCATTGCACGGCCGATACAATCACTGGTCGCTTGTGAGTTATTCGATTCACAAGTTCATACATGACACCTTCAATACCTTTTATTATTGGAAGCTTAATTTAATGCCTTGGTAATGCTATTCTCCGAAACCATTAACGTTGAGCAACTAATCAAACATTTTATGTTTCAAATGCGTAAATTAATTCTCCATTAACATAACTTTTTTAACTAATACTTGTGATTGCAACGATATTTTTTTTAATTTGCCAGTCCCTTTTCAAGTGATAAAATGTTGAGCCTGGAGATAGACACGAATGCCTGCCAGGGACTGGAAAACCAGTTAAATTACCTCGAACATGTTCAGGCTTTCATAACTCTCAAGGCCACTAGAAGGGGAGATGTCACTATTTTTCTCGTTTCTCCCATGAACACCACGTAAGTTATTCCATTGTTTTCAGCGGGTTATCATATTTTTAAGTCAGCTAAAACTCAAAATTTACCTCTGGAATTATAGGGGTCGTCCATTAATTATGTCAACAAATTTAAGGTAATTTTTGACCCCCTCCCTCCCCTTGTCAACAATTGTCAAACTACTAAAGACTAGATTTCTACCAAAATTATATAAAAAAAACTGACTTTGGAAATTCACAGATTAAATTTGATTGCTGTTGCTTTCAATATTTTGTGCGAAGTACAATATAAAATGATTCCGTAAAAATTTAAAGTGCACGATAATTTAATATTACATTCATATATTTTCCATTTTAGTTCAATGTTACTTGGCAAAAGAGTGAATGACAACAACAACAGGACGGGATTTACAAAATGGCCCTTTATGACGACACATGCATGGGCAGAGAATCCGAGAGGGCTATGGCGTTTGATCATCGTAATGGACAGCATTGAACATCAAGAAGGAATCCTACTTGAGTGGACCCTCCTTCTTCATGGAACGCGTGAGTCTCCATATACGATGCAGACGGCCAACCTCATACGCCATTCCAAGTTGGCCGTGGTTAAGAGACAACACGAGACTGGAAGCAAGTTTATGTTTTAAACGGACAAAAATATTTATTTTGAACGTTTCTGAATTTTATGAATGTGGATGAGAGTTAATGAAGAGAATATTAATTAAGAAGTTATACAAACTTATGTTATTCACTGCTGCTTGACCCATTTTGCGCGAATCATCCAGGCTTGGAGTACAGACATCGTAATAAGTTTTGAAGATAACATGTCCTCGTATCGCTAGTAGTATTCATTAATGTTTATCCTCCATAATTAGCTGTAAATGCTCTTTAAAGTACCTAATTTATCCTAGCCACCAGAGAACATATATTTGCCATCTTAATTCGTTTATTATGATGAAGAGTTTTAACTGCTAATTCTGCTTCTCCAAACTTTGTTGATGTTGTTTGATAAATTATTTGTGAGAACATGCTCAAATAAAACTGAAACACATGGAATTAGTGGATTTGATTCTTTAATTGCCTACGAAGAATCTACAGTCAGGTTTATGTTTTTTTCTTTTTGATGATCTCGATTTCATATTACATTTTGTAACATGAAACAACATAAAAAATTGTTTGTTTTCAATACTATACGATGTTATTCATATTACGACAAGAATTGTTAAAGATTTTTTTAATTAGAACATTTATTTCAAAAATTATTTTTGCATTTTTTCTTACAAAAGTCTTTCTTTCAACTAGAAATTTTAATGGTTGATTTCGTATTTTCATCAATCCTTGTTATTAAAAATATTATTTTATCGGCATTAAGCCAACGTATTGGAGCAAAGTGTATTTATTTCTAATGACTATAATGAAACTAATACAAAAACAAGCAAAAGCATTCTTAGAATTTAAAAAAGAACTACAAAACTTGAACACTTTATACGGTTGTTCTGTCAAGCTTGGTTCTGGTGGTGAGAAGCTCATGATTTGATTAATAGGGACAGCATTGGTCACGCTGAACGTGAGGCTGCCTTTGTATTTTCTCTTGCTGTTCCTAGAGTTTTTTTCTTCATTGTAGCGACATTTCTGGCTGTAAGCAGGCCATCAAAACTGTAATTTCTGTATTGATTACTCCTAACTAACAACAAAATAGTTGTATCAATAGTTTCACATTTTGCCGGTCTGTTTTCAATTGTTGTCTGTTATCAGTACTGCTCGACGCGGACCAATAGCATATGATATGCTAATGACTTGGAATTTGAATTTGCCCCTGAAAGCCGATGGCGGGTTTATACAATCACTCCGAAGAGCTGGAGTCCTCCGCAAGTATTTTCGTTTTCAACAATATCATGGTAGAAGATCTGGCATTCGTCATTCTCGGCGCGCTGCTTTGCCTCATTCCTCTGATCGCCACCTCAAGAAATATCGGTGGTCTTGAAGTTCTGTTTGAACATATTCCACTCTAAAAATCTGAATCGTTATCGTTATCGCTGTTTCCTACCCTTTGAGCCATGGCTTCTCCTTTTCAATAGCCTAATTTAAGAAGGCTTCTTTCTAGTTTTGTGTTCTGTTTTGTTTGTTAGGCTTGCCTTTAATTTTATATTTGTAAAAATGTTTATTTCCTAACCGTGCGTGACTAATCTATAATGTAATAATACTGGACCAAGAAATCTAACTTAATTAATTTTTGTACCACAAATATCACATATTAAAATGGTTTTAGTTTTTATAAAAAATAATTTTATATTACACAAAGTTTATTTATAAAACATGGCAGTCTAAAATCTGTGGACGGATCGAGATATAAACAAAACATTTGCTTGGTTCGAGTATTGTGCTGCTGAATATTAGGGGTGGAATTTTGAAACGATTTGTTCATAAAAGCGTTTGCTCTTTAAAGGCTAGAATAGGTACCTATTCATTCTTTGACATTGAAAGAAATCTTAAGCAAACTAAAAACAAAAGTTATGGCTAGTAGCATATTATACATCACTCTGTTTTATACTAATTGTTTACATAAAGGATTGCTAGCTTCACAATGGCTGCCGGACAATTTAGAAGCTCGGTTTGGGATCCTATCTTAATTATAGCTCAGATGATCACCATGCAAAGTATTTTCTACATTGGTCTTGGAATGCTAACGGCTCTAGTCAACTTCATCACAAGCAGCCATCTTTACTTAGATCAATTGTTTTCGTATGAGGCAGGCTATTGACTTGTTTGTTTTAATTAAATTTAAGAATCTATTCTTTTATTCATATAAAATAATTAGGAAATAATCAGTTGCAGTAATTACTTGAAAATAGGTAACTGTTGATTAATATGTTCTAGAAAGGGTGCCTTCAAAAGAATGCTTTAAAGCATATTGAATTGCAGATGCCCTTAAATGAAACTGGAAGATTAATGAGACTATAATAAATATTTTTCACCAAATATATATTGCAATGCATTTAATAATGACAATTTTATTTAATAGCTGAAATGTATCACAAAATTGAAATTCACATATTGAAACGTATTTTCCATCACAAATGGAAAGATTGTGGGTCGTGTAATTCTGTTTAAACAACAAAATAATATTTTAATAACATGAATTGATATACTTGACTAAAGTACTTGAATAAGCATTGATAAAATGTCCATCAAAAGTTGATAAAACAATTGTTTTACAGGCATTGAATTTCAGAGATTCGAGGGGTGAATTGCTTATCGTGACAACCGTACTCAACTCCTTAGTTGGGTGGGCAGATATGTTCATTAGTTTAACTAATTGAATTAAACACTATGAGTATTTTAATTATTAATGATATAATATAATGTTAAACTTATATCACTTGATCATTACCTTAGCATCTTCATATCTGTGTTTCTCTTTAAAATTGTTAAAGAGCAGTTATTTACATAAAAGTAATTCTAAAGATTTCATGTGAGGCAGGCTATCATTTCACATCTAATCTCAGTTTTCTGTTAGAGAGCTACTTCCCATTCTAGAATGCTTGTGATTATAGTTTCTTGTTTCTCTTGTGTTTTTTAAAGATGCTCTATCTTCAGCATGTTGAAGAATAATAATTCTACTTTTCTAAAGAAAAATAATGATAGTACCAAAGCATGCTTTGGTAATTGCATTCAACCTTAATTCAATTGATTAATAATAACGAGCAAAATAATTCTTAAAATTACAAAATATGAATATGCCGATTAATGCAATGAAGATTATATCTTTAGTGGTCTGGGGCTGTGGTATGTGGTACAGAGAACCAAGCAATGCTGGGACTTTTCTGTAACTGTTTACCTGTTCCATCTGATGGCTTGTTGGATTATCAATGGAAACCTCTCTGCCTCTATCTTCTGGTGGCTCACAACCATCACCAGTGCTATCATCATGACAGTATTGGGGGAATATTTGTGCATGAAGACAGAAATAAAAGCCATACCTTTGACAGGCATTAGAGTGGAATTATGATCCAACGCTCCGCCTACAAAGCTAGCTATCTTATGGTCGAAATCCATTGGGATTGAGGTCATAGTTATGCTTTTATTGCAGATATCTTGTTGGACGTTTGATCTGATTAATTATTATGGCTATTTATTGTATATATATTTAAATGTGAGTTGTGTGTTGAATTTAAGTGATGATTGAAATCTTTGTTAATATGAATATCACCTCTGATAAAATTTTTTTTTTTTGGTTATTTAAAATAAATAACTTTGAATTGAATTTCTTTTATTGGATACAAATAACATCAACATAAATGGAAAACTGTAAGTAAATGTCCAAAAGAAGCATACCTCAAATGGATGACCACTAATATTGTTATTTGAGTTGTATTTCTTGATATAAGTCAAGTAAACAGTGTTGTTGTGATGTTGGTAAAATTTTTTTTTTTTTTTAAATACAAAATTTAAATATTTCTTTTTTAAAATGTTTTTTCAACTCTTTTTGGCCACATTCGTCATTAATTTCAGATAAAAAATACAATTTGAATGATTAATATCAAAACATAGCTTCTAAGCTGCTATGTGTACGTGAATAGATGCGTTTACAAAAACAATTAGTAAACATTCCGTTTCGTGCTAATTCTGTTTTACGAGATCGCGAAGTTTAAAGAAAAGCGAGACGCAAAAATATATGTAGGAGGTCGATGAAAGATTAGATTGATGTCAGAAGCTACCAAAATCTTTCCTGGTCTGCTGCCAAAAGTCTGTTATTGACTGGCGGTTCCATTCGGTATCGTTGTCGCAGAAATAGGAGCTGCTCTCTAAGCAGACATCGGCTGAATCATCGCATTTTGTGTCAATATCATCGACAGTTTCCTTGATTGAAAGTTCATTTTGCATGGAAAAAGTTGATAAGTCATATACCATCGAAGGCTTTCTATAAAATGCTTCACTCGATGTCCGATCGAAAAGATGAGACCTTTCTGGAGAACTGCGAATGACTGTGTTCGGGCAGTCTGTTTGCAGATCAGCGTCCACAAAATGCCGGTAATCATTATCGTTATCATAGGATGATTTCTTTGAACCTTTTGTGCGAAAGCGTCTTTTGCTGGTCGAAGTGTACTGGTCGTGGAGATACTGATTTGGAGTCTTTTCGTCGAGCATTGAACACTTCTTGAAAAGTTCTGATTGTTCCTGCTGAGAATCACTGTTGATGACGTCATGGGTTACTAAGTCTGGAGTGGAATATTGATCACTAGAGTTCGTAAGTCTGCTGGGCAATGTCTCCAGGAGTGCTGGGATGAGACGTCTGCCGTTCGTTTGTTCGCTGATGTCTTCGTCGGGTTTATTCTGACGTAATTTTATAGGTTTCAGCTTTGTTTTAGGCCTGTAGATTTCCTTGTTGGAAAGGTCTCTTGAAAACAAATTGCCGAGAATTTTTGTTGCGTAACAGCCTAAATTTAAATCATTTTTCTTTGGCAATATTTTCTGAGATACTCCAGAATCCATTTCAAATCCCTGGATCTTGTTGCAAAAGCCATACCTAAAAATGTAATAAATTTATTAATTTTTTTATTTCATGAATATCAACATCATATGAGCACAAGAAAAATAAATATTCCCAAATTCAATATAGTGAGTGATCACTTCCCACTTGGTGGGACCCCTACAAACAGTGGAAAAATATGTGTGTGACTATAATAAGGAGCTATAATAATGGAATGTGGTGGAATAATAACAGTTTCCGCAGGTAAGATTTATATGACCATTTAAATAAATCTGCAGAGGCTATAGGGCTAATTTGTGGAAAATTTGAAATAGAACAAATATTCAGATTAATTTTAATAAGTTATTAATTTATCTTAAAAAAAGTTTGTCCAAACAAATAAGTTAAGAATATCATGCTAATGTGGCGGAGGAAATCATTTTGTGCTGCATTGTCTAATAGCTCTTGGTCAAAGCCATAGGCATGTGACATATCATGAATAATTAAATAGTAATATCAAGTAAATTATGTTAATTAAATTTAAAAATTATAAATAATTCAAAATACTGAATTTGTTTTGATCAACCTTTCTTGGATGTTTCGACGGGCCGCTTCGAAGTCTAAAGTAAGTAAGTCTCCGGCATTGTAAGATGCTGGATATTTGATGGAGTTTTTTTTCTCAGAGATTTTAACACTGGGACCCTTATCTGAATATGATCTTTTAGCAACGACATGGTTGCTCTGTGATCTTTTAACGTATTGTGGAATGCCTTCTTGATCCGAGCCAAACCCTAGTGACGTGATCTCCTCGATTAGGATGATTTGTTCCCCGCCATGATCAGATGGAATATCATTGAGAGCTGGGGATGTTTTTGTTGAAATTAGTCTCTTTCCCTTCTTAGTTACAGTGGTTAATCTAGATCCATTATCCGCATTCCTGCCTCTTTCCCTGTTAAAGGCCTCGATTTCATCGTCTAGACTATCCCAAGCATCTTCTTGCGATTCGTGGCCTTTGGTTTCATAAGACTCTCTGGACTTTTGTTGATGGGTAGAAAACTGGTTTTTCGATATGTTGAACATCTCATCATTATCGTACTCATCAGTCCGGTCAACGATCTTGCAGTTCTCTTTAAGTTTCTGGCACTTCCCTAGAATTCTGATTGCCTTACCTTGCACTGACTTATCTTTTTTGAGTCTTTGAGTGTTTTTCAAAAGATGATCTGAAAAATTATTTTCGAATTTTGAAGATATCTCTACTAGCTCCATTTTCGTCTTGTTAAAGGCCTCCGTTTCTTCAGCCAAACTCTCTCTAGGATAACCGGCTTGGACACCTGTCAAATTTGTTAGACAGTCAGGATGATGCTTGACTGCATCAGAATCGTCAGCTAGACTCTGCCTTTTTCTTGTAGCGGACCAAGCTGATTTCGGCCTGCGATTGAGAAAGATTTCGAAAGATCTATCGGTCATTGCTGGTTCCATAAAACGTCATTTTCCACTAAATTGCCTTCCACTTAAGTACAAACGACAGGTAACGAAATCGCTTAAATGGCAAAGCATCTATATTTACGATATGAAACCCTTGTTTCTATTCCGAGATTCCGAGATGAGTTAAAAAAATGTCCCCTTCAAAAACCAATGCACTGTTCGTTCTAAGAATTATTCAAACATCCAAACGTGTTTTGTTTTGGACCATTGTTATCATTTTATTTTAAATGGTATATCGTAAATAAACGAACAAAATTTATTTGAATGTACTTTCCAAATTATTAAACGAAATAATTTATTTATTTGCTTAAAGTAAGATTCGGTTATGTTAACAGTCCATAAAGTTACGACGTCGACGAATGCGGTGGTAATGACGGTGATAATTCCTTCCAACATTCGATCATGCTTCGCTATCGATCCTAGCCTATCTCTTCATGTCGTCTGCCTTTATATAGAAGTCCGAGTGATTCTTGCGCAACGTAAGGGAATTAATTTCGGTCATGAATAGGCGCTTGCAATGTCAGCGATGATTATACCAAATAACTAAACCAAGTAAAGAATATTGCACTGATTAAACAAATACAGATCATTACTCATTTATAAAAGTGGTGTATATTGTCCATCACTTGAAATTGCGTTTCACTTTTGGTTTTTAGTGTTTAATTGTTTAAGTGCACCATGTCAGTACCTATGTCAGTAAACCCCATGATATCTTCCAATCATTTTTTATACTTTTTTTTCGAGGAGATATACAGCTGATTTCAATGGAATAAAAGCAATTGGACTCATTACATATTATTTATTTTATAAATTACTAATTTATTGGTCATAATACTCAAGTCATAAGATTAGGAAAGCTTCCGACACCAACATAACATAAAATATCAAAGGTTTCGACAACTAAATTACTAATGTCTTTGCTTTCCGTATATGTCTTTAGTGTGAAATTAATTGTTTGACAGTTGATAGTTATTCCACTATCAAATAAAATTTCAATTTTGATTATTAACGGTTTCATGTAAGTAATGGCGCTCCATCCCGCTCGTTTTATCAAGCCTATAAACAAGAAAACTCATCTAATGGCGCTTTTATGTTCTTAGGAAGAATTTAATGATTTGCCTACTAATTTTGAATTATTTGGAAAAGGACATTTTGACATTTATAAAACATGGACCCATCCAGCCGAAGACCGGTTTGTAGCTGCGTCTGTTCGATCGTTCTTTGACTCCCATATCCAATACTTGCATCGCATTTTATCTTTAGTGTGTTTATTTTAAGATCGAGAAAATAAATGGATTGAATAAAAAATATAAATAAGCCTTGTAAATGCTCTATTTTAATCTGCGCCTTTTAAACTATTTTTAATATGGACTATAGGAATTATATGATAGAAATGATAATGATTGTGATAATTGAAAAACTATTTAGGTTTCTGAGTCTGTCCATAAACTATGGCAACAATTATTTGAAGTCAACAACACAATGTTTCCAGAGTACTTTTAAATGAAATAAAATTGGCACAAAATCTCGCATTGCCATAAATAACTGGAAGCTTCATTAACAATCACGGACTGTATTAAGTCTTGGTACAATATTAATGCGCCGGTCAATAAAACACATGGTCATGTCTTATGTTTTTTTTTTGTTTTATTCTTCTTGAATTATTTCATCAGATCTAGTTGAACTGCTTTGAAGTTCGTGATTCATATTCTCCGATTAATAGAAATGAAATATGCATAATTGAAAATAAAACATTTATTAAATTTTTTTCATTAAATTAATTGTTTAGAACTATTCATCAATCATTAGTCAGTTATAATCTACATTATTACTTCAGATAAGATGATTATATTCACAAAGACTTATTATCTGTGGAATAGAAAGCGACATTTATAGAGTAGCTTGAAGTCAGTTAAGAATCCAAAACGTACACTCACATTAAGAACATTGAGAGGTTTTTTTTTTGAAGAGACCTGTGTCTCATAATAGGCATCGCTCTAATGGACAGACAACGCCAGCTAATAATAACGCCTGATATTATTTCCCAAACAAATTGATCACTAAATTAAAAATTCCACTTCCGTTGACAGGAGTTTTATTTTAATATGCAAATAAGTCCAATATATTTTTATATTCATCTCATATTTATACTTATTTACTTATATTTATATGTCACGTGGATGCTAAAATGCTTTGTAAGTAAATTTTTCTTACTAAAAGCTTTAGAAGTTACATTATATTAACATTTAATAACGTGTTGCAGGATGAATATATTGGAAGCAGGAGAAAAGCAGAATATAAGTCATCGAAGGATAATGAAAAATGGTGATGGTGATGATGATGACGACGACGACGAAGACGATGATGATGATGATGATGATATGGTGACTGAAATCCTCCGATATATGATGATTGGAGTGGTAGCCATGGAAACGACAACAAAAATGTTGGGACATGAAACGCACCTGAGTGGGACCATTAAACAATTACTGAGGTGGTAATGATGATACTGGTTTATCTTAATAATGTTGTTACTCATATGAACATTATTATTATTATCAACCTCAATAGCGTCATTGTTATGTTTAAATCTTTTTTTTAATTCCCTTTATTATAAAATATTTGTTAATCTCTTGATAATAATGATTTTTTTTTTAATTTGTAGGAATTTCCTCGAAATTCTACCTGGAAAAATGACGGGCAAAAGCCAATTCGGGGTGAGCAAATTTCATCAGTTTTCCATGGTTTTCTAAGGTTAGGGTTAGGGTTAGGATTAGGGCAACTTTTGGTACCTGCAGGTGATTTGGCTTTTTCACGTCACTTGGCTAACATTCGCCCGACCATGCACTTTATAATTTTTGACTGGTTGTTATGATAGCCAATCGCAGCTAGCTGATAAATGTTTATTTTGTTATTGCCTAATTTGGATAAATGGATAGAGTAACGTGAACTATAGTTAATTGTTAAGTGTGATTAGTGTTTTCGGATTGGAACTTTTTGGTCAATCTTTTCACAATCCGCTTGGATAAATGATCGTCCACTAAATTTTCCAGGAATAACTTCATCGAATTGTAAATTCATGTGTAGATGCTAAACATGGAAAAATTTCTATTGCAATAAAAATGGGAATTATGCTTTTACCAGTTAAATATTGTTTAAATTGTTTTTAATTATTCTCAAAGGAAAACGGTTTCAAACTCTGGTCGAAGATTCTTATCAGTTTATGACAATATGTTTCTTAATCCAAAGACTCATAGCTAATTTGTAAATATGGTAAGAGCAGTTGAGATAGCGGGATGTCAGTACTAGCCCTTGAGCCGATATAATTTCATTATCGTCTCAAGTTCTACAGATATTTTGTTTGCTCGTTCGGCTCAATAAAATAAAAATTTATAAAAATCTACAACTCAAGAATGAAATTTTTCATCGTCATCATCATCTTATTCAATATCTCTTTCAACACGATAAATCAAAGAAGCCTGGGAACTAGCTTTCAACTGCTGCAAACACCTGCGCACCCTGTTATCGTCCTTCACCTGTAGTCATGACTACCACCTTGATGCCTCATGTTCTCATAATGACAGGTGGGTTTGCCCTTTGATGTCGGATGCACAGATATTTTTATCTATTTGTTAGATTAACGAAGGGTATGATGATGATGATGATGATGATGATGACGACGGCGACGACGACGATGACGATGATAAGAGCGGTGTATGACTTTATTAAATCTTGAACTCTCCAAAGACCATTTTGTAAGTCACAATCCAACCTAATATTGAAACCGCTAGCACCCGACAAGCAAAAGACTGCAGAAACAAAGCCGAAAGCATGGAAACAATATAAAAAAGATAAGCAAATATATAGCCGAGGATCACTCCTAGATCTCTTTCTTGTTCTGATTGGTTTAATTTCTGTCCATCAAATTCTTTTTCTATCATAATATTCTTATGCCCCACATGAGTGACTGAGCACTTTTCATTCGTCTAATTCTTTTGTTTTCTCTTTTTTTTTGTAAAAAAAAAACATTTCAACATTTTATTCAATTTCATGTTTCGAATGTTGGTAGTGGCCTAAGGTCCATTCTATCCGAGTTATAAAATAAATAATAGACTTATGAAACCTTGAGTATATATTAACACCAGGACACAGACCTGACTTTCTCATCTATATTCGCTAAAATTTCGGTAATATCTATTAATTTGGTACCAGTTAAGATAATATTTATATATATGGGGTGCAAGTTGGTTTGTGTTCCTGCGAGCGACGGTAAAAGCAACAGTCGTTAGATATAGTGTTCGCAAAACAGCTTGCACTACCACAAAGCGCCTTTCGCTAAACAAACACCCTAAGGGCCCCTGATGCTTACGCTGTACAAATTTTTTATTATTATTATTATTATTATTATTAATATAATATGAATATTAATCATAAAAAAATAAAGTAATAACTGTACCTGACTTGTCACACTAGTGATATATAAAATAGTTTAAAAATTTGCTGTGCTGTTATGACCACGTTTGAGTTTTGCAAACCACTATTGTAACATTAACAATCGTTGATAACAACATTTATGTTATTTTTACCCGATAAAGAAATGTTGCATACAAATGTATGGAGGCAACGATGTCCTCACCATCTTAAAAATAGCGTGCAAATGTTGTAAGTTCTGACATTAGAAAATAAGCTTGCACTTAATGTCAAACTCCTCCACCTGGATATCATAATAAATATGAGTTTGAGTGGCAATAATTGAGCAATATGTCAACAGCTTGAAATATTTGATAACAACAACTATAATTAACATAACTGTAATGCTAAGCCATCCTTTATTTACCAATCTTTTGTAGATTGACGGGGATCACCTCAAACATGTTCGTGGAAATTGCAGTCATAAAGTCTATCATATGTTTTATGACTCTGCTTTTTAAAGTTTGTTGTAAATAGTTAATACATAATTCTTTTGTAAAATGTATTCTATTGGAGTACACTAGAGTATAGACTAGAGTCTCTAACTCTAAAATGTTTAATGGTGAAGCTGCAAGTATGAGAAAATTTATTGTTTTCATAGTTATATAGATAGCATAGCAATCAGTCAGAACTAGTCAGATGAAAGGCTAGCAATGGAAGAGGTCAAAGCACCCTTACACAAAAGAGCTCCTGCAATTTCTGAGAAGGACATTTGGAGGGCAATGTCAAGTGGAGTTGATCGATCATATGAAGGTGCATTGACATCTAGTTGGGAAACTTGAGCAGGAATGTTGAGGTTGATTAGAAAACTGACCCCCACAAAGTCACCAGCTTTGACAAGCTCATGGAGAATCGTATAGCCACATTTACCTTCCTGAAAGTCAAGATTTGCATTAAGACTAATAAATAATAACATTCAGTTTGCAATAAATAGCTAAAGTTCTTTGCTCAGATTCAACAATTACTTGGTAGAGAAAATAGAAAAAAAAATGCATTTAGAATGTTATAAGCCATTCACCCTTATTGAGAGCTGATCCTGCATTGACAAGCTATAAACTCTAGGATTTTGAATCTTTCCTCAGACTTTGAATCCAATGCAAGATGTAAGCATGTTCGACCTGAAAAATAATATGAATGTGATTACATGAAATGATTACATCAAACAAAATCTTTAACATTTAAAGTCAAACATTGAATCAATAACCTTGGTAGTTCCTATCTTCAATAATATCGACATTCTGACAAGCAGCTGAAAGGAGCAGTTCCACCAGTTCAAAGTCACCCATGGAGCAGGCAATATGGAGAGGACTGTTTCCATCTCTGTCTTTCAAGCATACTGAAGCACCAGCTTTCATGAGATATTTTGTTACTGTAAGGTTCCTCATTCTTGTAGAGAGATGGAGTGGAGATTGGAAAAAAGTATAGTTCTGGATATTCAAATAATTTGGATCTTCCACTCTTTTAATTAGATATGTGGCATAATCCTTGTTGTCACAGATCAGGGCGAGGTGTAGTAGACTGTAACCAAAAAAAATTCTATTCTATTACCATTTGAAGTTTGAATCAATATAAAAATAAAATCACATCCATTAAATAGATGAGAAACATATATAAATTCAAATGAATGCACTAACGTATCCCCATCGTGATTTTGATAAAACAAAGCCTTAGTGGGAACGTTGGAAAAGACTTTTGATAACTCATACTCGACTTTTTCAAGCACACTTCCAAGCGATAAGTTCTTAAACGTCACTTCTACTTCAGAACACAACGATGGAGTCGAAAGGCAAACACCGGAATCTATTCGATCCACATCTTGCTCATCATAATCGAGATTAGTGTGCGCATCTCGAAAATCCTCGTCATCCATTTCGTTCGTTCAGAAGAACCTTCAATAGAAGTAATTACAATGTAATGATTATGGACGTTAGAGATGAGATATTAAGCACCGATCAGTCGATACAGTTCCAGCCAGTGTCACGCAAGGCTGTCCACGACAAAATAACCAACTTTGTAAACGTAAAGAGTTACGAAGCTCCAAGCTTAGACATACCAAACGGGAATTCCGACAAAATGCTAAAATTGGTTATTAAAATTTTACGCTCACTCGTTTAAAAGTTATTCGTGTCACGTTTATGATTTCACAGATTTTTAAGCCTTCTTAGAATTTAAATATTTTCCTTTTTAATAATTTAAAAATGTATATCATCCCATGATCGTACTAGGTACATCCTAACCCTGGAAATGGAACCTCGGTCTCCATTAAAGTTTCTAATTCTCTTTACGACTTTTATCTATATTTTGGACCTTAAGGCATTCCAAATAATTAAGATCTATTTCAGTCCATTTTATATTGGACCAATATCGGCAGCCATGACTGGCAAGCGAAACCGCGCAACGCTCGCGAAGGATAGAGAAAAATTAGGGGCGAAGTACATCGAGCAGCGGGAGTATCTAGGTTCATCTTGTATCCATTACTGCTCACTTATTAATTCACGATATCGTTGTTAGCCCGCAGATATGGAACAGACTCTCCCCTTCTATTTTAAATACTAATCCAGCCAGTTTTCACTCTGCCCTCAAAACTTTCTTATTCAGGGAAAGCTATTTCAGAATATCGAAGTGGTCTGTAAGTTCCGTTTTGGACGTACGTCCAATATAATCAAACTCTGTTTCATTATCGTTGGCGAATTGTCCCTTCTTTTGCAACTACATAATTATTGTTGATTATCTATAAATTAGCCAGCACAGAAGATTTAACTAAATAATGTGTAACTTAAAATTCTAGGAAAGCTTTAATTTAATAAAGGTCATTTGAAGGAGTCAATAAAAGCATATTTTGCTTAGGATTATTTTATCCGATTCCAAGTAATTTGCATAACCTAATTTGGCAAAATTTGATAGCTTGATATTTCATGACTAAAGTAGACATAAATTTGAATACAATTTAAAATCCTAGAGAACTTACTCATGCGTTTTTTTCGTAAACATGGGACGTGTGCTTCTCCTGTTCATCGATTGGCTGTTATATCATTCGCGTGAGAGGCTACCTTCACATCGAGTCAATATAGACCTCTAAGTTTTCATACAGAAATAGTGTTGTATCACAATAGAATGAGTTCTTCACAACCAGCATCGTGTGCACGTCTGCTTATTCAGCAATGTTTATCTGCAAAACTTAAGAACGAAACTCCCGAGAAGACGACAGAATTTGAGGTTTGATTAGGTGGCATCTAATTTTGTCTTTACCTTATTTTTTGCCACTTTTACAGATTGGGAGGGGCATGGTAGTGTATGTATGTTTTAAGCAGGATGCAAATGAGGACACAATACTGAAGCTAGGTTGGGATAAAGTAGTTTATGTTGATGAAATTATAATGAATTACGATGCCATTGTATTTTAAATATTGTATTTTTAGTATTGAGCATCATTTGAGCCAAATGTATTTTAAGAAAGGATAACGATAATGATGCAGAGTTCGATTAGAGATGTTGCATATATTAGTAACTTTTACTAACAAGCAAATTTGATCAGTAAAATGCTATATTTTTGCAAGTTAATAATGCTTGAGAAGTAACTATGACTATTTTTTTAAGTTGATGCCTTAATGAATTTGAGATTGAGTCAAAATGATGATGGTCAGCTGGTTACAATTGTTGATCTGCCTGGAGACATACTTATTGTACCTCAGGCCTGTTTGGGAGGGAAGGTAGATTACATTTATGTTTGGAAACTATGAATGAGTTAATTAAAACCTGAAAGATAATCAAAGGTGAAAGGTAAAAGTATGCAATACCATGGCAACATAAAGAAAGAAGAAGGTGAAAAGTTGTATGATGAATTTATAGTTGCCTGCAGAAACCACTTTATTCCTGAAGCTCCACTCAATAAATTATCTGCAGGACTATATGGAGCTCGCCAAGATCTTTCTTTGGTAACAAATGGACCCTTTAGTCATGTGGTAGATCTATAGTTGTTCTTTTGATTTGAGTATTCAAATAAAAGCATCCAAATAAATTTGTTTTTACATTAACCGCCTGGAATTGCAATGTTTAAATACAATCATGTTTTTTAAGTATTTTCCAATTATCATTAATGAACGTTAGCTATAGCGTTGGGGGCGATAATGATTTAGTTCGTTTTCACATTAAATTTCTGTGTGTCTTAACGCTTGCATCAATTTACAGTTTAAATGAATTATTAAATTTAGAATAAGCTTCTAGGTATTGCACGAAATTGAATTCTCAATGGCATGTGTAATAAAAGTCATATGGAGATGTTGCATGGAATATCCAAAACAAAAAAACGGTTATTGGCGAGTGAGTACTATCGGAAACAAAAATTTACTCGACCGGAGACGCGAAGTGTTCTGACAGTAAATAGGAATTCGTGTTTAAGTATTAGTGATGAAATCTATTCAATATGTGGTCGTAAATCTAACATTAGCCTTTTGAATTGAAATTATTAAGCACCTTCTAAGTATAACTTGCATGCTTCCAGCTCATTAGGATCGCTAACCATCTCCGTGTCATTTCATATTAAATTTCGTAACAAGTAAAATCTTAACCGTTTTTGTCAAATAAAATATATTAATTAAAATTGTATTGATAAATGAAGTGAATCGCTAACGAGACTTGTTAAGTATTAATTTTTTTTATAGTTTATTCCAGCCGTCTGCTTTATTAATTATATAATATTTGTAATTATTTTAATATTATTGTATTTATTAAATTAAGTTCAATTTAGCAACGTGATCGTTTTACCGGTTATTAGTTATACTGACTTTGCGAAAAGAGCCTGAGCATCGGGTAAATGGCAGCCTCTAGCGTGTTGTTTTCGTTTCGAAGTGCTGCAGTTTTGTCAAAGTTCGCCAGAGTAAGTATAAAAATGCGCATTTTTGTTTTATGTGATAGCTTTTGCAATATAACTTCTGTCATTCTATCCCCCAAATTTCCTGCGCAAGGTCATCCACTAGTCATTGAATTCGTGGGATATTTGAGCATATGAGATGTAACCCATTCTAAAACAGAATTACATTCTTTAGTTGAAGTTTATGTGGAATTTGCAATTTTCAGCGGAACACACTGACTAAAATCGGTGCCAGAAGCATATCTCAGCTTTCCTATGATGATGCCCTTTCTCTGCCTGATTCAAAGATAACCACTCTCAAAAATAGATTTAGAGTTGCTACAGAGGAAAGTGCTTCGGGTTCTGCGACTGTGAGTTGAAGTGCTTTCTTGCTTTTATCATTTTATCTGTATTTAGGAGATGTCTATTTAAATTTATACTTTATTCTTTCTAATTATATAAATTGAGTAGGTGAAATTTTTGTAATAAGAAAAAGGAATGTATGTATTTATGGCTATTTAGATGTTTTAGAATGTTTTGTATCGTCATTAGATTGGTCTTTGGATTGATGTTGGCTCTAGATATGAAAAGGAGGGGAAAAATGGAGTCACCCGCCTTTTGGAACATCTTCTTTTCAAGGTTTAATAAGCATTTCAATTTTTTTCCACATTATTTAATCAATTCAGTTGATTTTCATGTTTTGATATTAGTTCATCAATGATACAAAAATCTTGGAATTTGATCATTAATAATCATTGATTAATGTAAAGGGCACACCAAAGAAATCCCAGATGGATCTTGAATTGGAGATGGACAATCTTGGAATTAATTTGAGCTCTCATGTGTCTAGGGATCACTTAGCCATTTATGCTAAGTGTCTCTCCAAAGACATCCCAAAAGGTTGGAATGTTTTAGATATGTTCCTTAGTAATTTATGAACAATGCATGCCATGCACTTAAAAATTACAAAAACTCGACATATTATTATATGTTAAAATTATTTGCTAATTATTTTAATCAGTTTGGTGTAATAAATTCAAAGTGAAACATTTCACAATTATTGCCAAAAGACATTATAAAATACATTATAAAATAAATAAATAATACATTAATAAAATGCATTAAACTACATTAAAAAAAATACAATAAATAAAATACATTATAAAATACCTCAAGCATCAATGGTCAGGATACTTCGATACTTCGAACATTATAATCAATTCAACCAATATTCAGATATCATTGTTATTGGTATGTTATGTTTGTACTACATTATGTTACAAGTGCCTGGTAATTATACTTTTTTATGTTAAACGCTTAGCAAGCAAAATTTGTTAGAACCAACACATTACTGGATTTGAAGAAATATTTACTAATTGCATTAAGTAAGTGAATTGTTTTACATCTTTTCAGCTGTTGAGGTACTCAGTGAACTTGTCCAGAATGATGTGTATAATGAAGCTGACATAGAAAAGGAAAAGGCCATTTTATTGGATGAGTTGGAGGTGAACTTTCTAATTATGATAATCAGCAGAGGTGATGACATTGATAATAATAATTAATTTCTGTGGTACTGCTTGTATAACATCATAGGTGCCTTGGTCATCAGTCAATGACTATCCTGAAGAGATTGGTCATAAGCTGAGGCTTGAAGAGTTCCGTAGTTAGTTGTGATCGGATGAGAGGGGCGGATCGTCCCAGATGGAAGGTGAGGCTCATGATAAGCCTCGGTTGATGAGGGATGACCTAACGACTGGTTGGTATAGATGGAAGATGACCTAAGGTTTCAGGTATATGGAGGCAATGAATTAGATGATGGAGATAGGGTGGTTTGAGTTTGCTCGAGTAGGATAAGTTATGAGTGGTATTTTGGTGATGATGCACTTGGGGATGGGCAATCAGAGCTAGTGAGGCTGGGATTGAGGAGGACTAGTTGAGCAAGTTGAGGAGAGGACTAGGCTGCTTACAAGGACAGAAGTTGTAATGATGGAGAAGAATGGAGAAGAAATGTGTTGGATTGTCAAGATAAAATGATTGATGAGTTTGTCACTCTCAGACATACTTGTGCAAATACACAAGTGCTGAATCATGTGGAAATATGCATTGTGTACTCAATCTTTTGTCTGTGTGTGCTTGATCTTAAAAATTATTAATTCTGAATAATTTGGAATCTACAGGCTACTAGTACTGACCTTTCAGTGGTAATAATGGACTACCTACATGCCACAGCTTTCCAAGGAACTTCCTTAGGAAGATCAGTATGGGGAACAACAGAGAGCATCAAGTTAATTTTTTTGTAATTTTTTTTAAAAACAATTCATTAAGTTTTTTTGAACATTCAATTTCTGAATGGATGAAGGTCGCTTTCCAAGAAGGATTTAGAGAACCTGAAGAAGAATTTCATAAATCCTCCCCGAATAGTGCTAGCCGGAGCAGGAGGTTTACTTAACTTTATTACACCATTTGGGAAATAAGATAATATGTAGAATGTCTTTTGAAACTTTGCACTTTTATATTATCAAATTCTTTGCTCCATTAAGTTAAAGTTAATGCTTATGTGTATGAACATCTTCAGGTGTGAGTCATGATCAGCTTCTGCAGCTAGGCGAGAAGCACTTTGGAGACATCACCGCCTATTACGATGATGGCATCCCGATGATTCCGCCTTCTAGGTTCACTGGAAGTGAGGTAAAATAACACCTGTGTAAATATTTATTTTAGATTTTTTAAGCTATAAAGTAACTAAAGAACTCAGTAAATAATTAAATATTAATTTTATAAATTAATTTATAAAGTTTAATAGTTTAATAACAAGAATTAGGGCTACAGATTAATCTGTGTTAACATGCTGATTTTTTGTTAAATTAAAATAATTATCATGTTTCCAGATTAAATTGTTAAAGTTGTACACCTTTTTAAGAAATTAATTTATATAATATTTTCAACTATTTTTTGCTTTTTGTAACTCTTTGTTTTTATATCTTGTTATTTCTTTGGCTTCCCACATTATTGTTGGGTACAAAGACCAATTGTACTTTATTGTGCTTGAAAACATACTATTGACATTTTTTGTATCTGCTACAACAAAAGCTTTGTTGCATTGCAGAGTAGAAAATGCTCTATAATTTTCTGGTACCAGAAATAGATAAAGATTTGTGTACATTGGAATGGTGGCAGAAATGTGAGCCATCACATGGCCTTGTTGCCAAGCAAGCTTTCAATTGCTTAGCTTCTTCAGCTAAGACTGTCATATGAACTGTTATTTTCCCTTGTTGTGAATAAGAAACGAGCTTCTCCAGACGGTGTCAACAGATTCATTTGCCTCAGCAACTGGCTAAATGTGAATTAATGAACCACAAAAAACTATTTCTAAGCTACTGTTATGGGCATTTTATCATAAATACAATTAATTTTTTTATAAAATTGAAATACATTTGGAAATTATTTGAAAAATAACATGGTGCGATCATCCGTGATTAAAAACATTTAATCCATCTGCAGCCCTAATGAGAACGTCCATTATTCATCTTAAGAATCATAATTATATGTTTTGCACTTATAGATCAGAGCTCGTTATGATGATGAACCATTCACTCACATTGCCATGGCAGTGGAAGGACCAGGTGTGGCAAGTGAGGACAACTTACCACTCATGGTTGCTTCTGCTCTCATTGGAAATTGGGACCGGACTGTTTGTGGAGGGAAGAATTTATGTAGCCATTTGGCTGTTGCTTGTTCATCGGCCGGACTTGCCGAGAGCTTCCGTTCCTTCAACATTTCTTACAACGGCACTGGACTTTGGTAAGTAAAATAAATTAATATCATTGTGATATTAGTTTCATATATATTAATGAAATTGGATATGTCCTTTAGTTTTAATTTTATGTGATTGTTGTGAATGATTTCATAGCATCTCCGTTTTGGTTCTCTTCAAAAGTTAATAAAGCAGCTGCTGACTTTGGACCAATTTTAAAATTTTTCTGCAGGGGTGCCTATTTTGTTTGTGACAGAGTGAAGATTGATGACTTCTTCTTCAACCTTCAGGGAGAATGGTATCAATATTAATCTGATAATTTATTGCAGCAATAACTCGTGTAGTTAATATCCATACATAAACTTATGTTAACTGGTTATTGCAGTATTTGCTTTTAAGATTTGTATTATTTATCTCTTATGTTGCTGAAACAACTAATATTAAACATTATTATTAGAAACTAAATATTATTATTGGTGAATTTAGCTACATTTTAAGTACTTTAATTGATTGAATGTGATCTTTTTAATTTAAAGATGAAAAGAGTCATGCAATTTATTGACATAGTAATTGATAATATTAAAATAAAAAATTACGTATATTAATTTATAGCAGTGATGTCAGGTAGATGTTGGGATGACAGTGCTTCCTTTGATTGATGGCATCTGATTGTAATTGTGTACTTTGTGTCAGGATGAGAATATGCATAAGTGCTACGAAACATGAGGTCGAGCGAGCAAAGAATACTGTAAGAGCTTCATTGTTTGGACACCTGAGTGAC
This sequence comes from Hirudo medicinalis, assembly GCA_011800805.1. Taxonomy (NCBI): domain Eukaryota; kingdom Metazoa; phylum Annelida; class Clitellata; order Hirudinida; family Hirudinidae; genus Hirudo; species Hirudo medicinalis. The sequence goes on from MPNW01000020.1 coordinate 188,534, forward strand.
ACCACTCTTACCTGTGACAACCTTGCCAAGTATAAAACCATTCTTTATATCTATATCTGTAAAAGAATAGACATTTTTTAAAACTTCTAAAATTTGATTGCAAACATTGTTGATATGGTCTTGTTGCTATGCTTTCCAGACAAGCCCTCTTCCTTGGAAGGACTATCTCTTATGAGGAGCTTGAAAATAGGCTGAATACAATTGATGAAAGATTGGTTAGGGATGTTGCCTTCAAATACATTTATGACAAATGTCCTGCTCTTGCCTCTTACGGTTAGCATTATGAGTGCTAAGTGACCAAATTAATTGTTTTGCAATAATTTTGCTATTATTTTTTTTTAAATAGGCCCGACTGAACAAGTTCCAGATTACAACAGGGTTCGTGGATCCATGTACTGGCTTCGTTATTAAAAAGTTTACTTTCCAGTCAGATCACTTTGCAGAGCATGTGTTTGAGTTTGCTACAGTTGAATGAAAATTGTTTGGCAAGTTAAGTGTTTTTATTTGTCAGAAGGTTTTGTCATTGTCTTTTTGGGAGAATAGCTCCCTGGGTTGGGGTTAAGAAAAATCGCCATGATTGTCCACTGATAGTTTCGGAGTCATTGCCAGTGTTAGGGGTTAGGGTTAGTCAGAGTAAATAAAAGCCTTAAACGTTTTCATTCTGGAGAAACCAGAGAGCATTCCCCAACAGCTCCAATTCATGAACTTTTAGGTGCAACCGTTTATTGAAAAAACCCAAATAGTGTATCATTACGGATAATTTGAGTTTGTTATGCAAGTTGATTGGGTGGTAATTATTCTAGAAAGTCTAGAATGTAATTTTCACCTCGTAAGAATTACAACCGTTTGTCAATTATTTTAGAGACATCTAAGGGTTAGGGTTAGAAAATTTGCAGCATAATTAATTACTGCGCCTTAACACTCTTACTATTAACTACGTAAATTCTAAGTAAATAGTCGAGACTTCCGTTTAACTGCTCTGGCCTTCAATTTATTACAAATCTTCAAGGAGCTAGGGTTAGGGTTAGGGTTTGTTAGAAATAGATAAAAGCAGTCCCCAACAGCTCCAATTCATGAACTTTTTAGGCATAACCGTTTATCGAAAAAACTTAAATAATGTATAAAACGCTTCGAAGTAAGACACTTTTATTATATCGCTTAGGCCTACGATTGTACATCAATCTTCAACGAGCGAGGAAAAGTAGTGTGAAAAAATCGAAGTCTTCATGGTTTATATAGACACAGTTCAAGCCAACAAGTTCAAGATCGTCATCTAATTGGAAGGAGGATGCGGGGTCCTGCTTTGTTCTCGTTGGTTGATTCATCTGGCATCGAAATTGTGTCAGGATGAAAGCGGCTGCCATTTTGAGTGCTGGTCCCCAGTGTGCTCTTGTAATGTTTAATCTGTTTCGTGTCCGTCAGAAGTTTCTCCTGACAAAAATTAATTATTCAAGGGCCAGTGAACCATATCTGGTTTCAAAGGTTCCTTTATGTAGTTTCCGAATCAAGGCTACATGTTTTGATGTAGTAAAATTCGTGAATGCGATTTGATTAGGTGGCAATTCTTCTATAAAAATTAAAATGTAATTTTCACCGCCTTGTAAGAAATACAACTGTTAATTATTTTAGAGACATCTAAAAATTGTAGTTGTAAATTCAATTATTTGACTTGAAATTTGCAGACGTCAGTCTCTGTGACATTCGTAGGTCAACTGTGCTATTTTCAATTTTCAACTTTCAAGTTTTCCAACTTCCATCTTTTCCTAAATCGCTTGTGAGCTTTAAACTCGAGA
>MPNW01000021.1:17260-37260 GCA_011800805.1 Hirudo medicinalis
TTGAATAAATATTCTCGGATTGAATAAATATTCTGGTATTGAATAAATATTCTGGTATTGAATAAATATTCTTGGATTGAATAATTATTTTCGGATTGAATAATTATTTTCGGATTGAAAGTTTTGCAACAATGAAATGGTACGTGGCCATAATTCTATTCCTCGTTCAGTTTGTAATCGTTGTTATTGCTGGAGTCATCATCCACTTCTTGGAGGTGAATAATGAATTGGAAGATTCATCTGCTGCCATCAAAAGATTCAATGATTTCAAGGGTAATATAATATATGCTGAATAAGCACTCACATCAAGCATACATGTATTTTAGTGATTAATTTCAATTCCATTCTAAATAATAATTATTAACTCCATAACTTTTAACCACAATGTTCAAACAACAGTCAATCAGTGTTCAACTATCATTCAACTAACTTTCAATCAATTAACACTCAATCAATATCGACATGTTTGTTTTGATTACATACTTTACAGCATACCAGTTGATGAATGTTGATATGTAATCTTCAACAATATTGTCATAATATTGTATTCAATGATATTTCCAGCCTCCAAATCGTGTCTGACAGATTCGGATTTGAAGACCTTGTACGATTCCATCGAAGAACTTGGAAGTTCAGGTTTGACCTTCAAAAAGGGAGACTTTGGAACTTCGTGGGACTTTCAATCGAGTTTCTATGCTTCCATGCAGATCGTCAGTGGAGCTGGTAGGTCGATGTTGATTGGATGGTACCATGTGTTCTTAGAAATATCCTACAATTCGCTTTGGATCCAAAAAATGAAAATTAGGGAATTATTTTGCTGTAAGACTTGCTTCCACCGGTAAGTCAACGTGTTCTATATGAAGCCCGAAAGTGTTGAGAAACGTGGTGACATTGTTTGCTAATGAAATAGATTATTCTTAATAAATAGATTAAATTTGAAATCAATTTATTGAAAATTATGGCTGATATCTTATGTTGCTTTTATGCTTCCCTTTAAGAGCACTTTCATACGATGAACACTATTTTGTATAAATAATGCTTTCTTGAGGTAAATATGTCTTCAATTAAATATGAATTCTTATTAGTAATTTTAATTACACCGTTGTGTCATTGTCATTATTATTGTTAAACCAACAATAGTAATGACAATAAAATTAATATTATTACTAAAGAATCGTTAATGGCAACATTACTTATTAGATAAGTATTAGAAATATTTATCAAATTCTCCGCCAATCAGGGTTCGGTGCAAGTTCCCCTAAAACTGTCGGAGGCAAAGTATTTCTCGTCTTCTACTCGTCAATTGGAGTCGCCATGTTTGTTGTTGTTGCATTCGGTTTTGGTCAGCAATTGCTGAAAGTCTCTGACGCCATCAGGAGAAGGATTTGGTCAACTGCCACCATCAAGGACTCCTGGAAGGTTCGAGGAGAGTTCTTGTATCAGTTGAGGCGGTTTATGTAGGGGATTAGTCGAAGCTGGGTTCGAACACGACGTCGTTGGGTTGCGAAGAAGCAGGGACACAAGCACTACGTCACGTGGAGGTGTGGAGTATGCAAAAAGAATTGTGTTGCAGATCAAGTTTAACAGTCGTCTGATGTTTCTAAGACCATATTACGAGCCACTCCATCAACTTCATGGCTCATTTGCCGTCAATTTTCAGAGATGATGGGATGCCATTTTTGTTTAATCTTTAATTTTTGTCGATAATGTTGATAAAATTGAATAAAATCTACTTTCGAAGGTGTTTCTCTTCCGAACAACACTCCTTGTGGTGATGGGTTTCATAATTTTTTCTGTCATTTTCGGGGGAATATTCTGTGCCATCGATTCTTCTCTCAACTACGGAGAAGTTCTCAGCATCATTTCCATCATCTCCGTTGGGCCTGGAGATTTCATTCCAGGTAGAATCATCGTAGTCATCGTCATCATCATCGTTATCATCACAACCATCATTAATGTTATGATATTATTATTACTTATACTGTAATATCTAATATATATCTGTGCTCTTCGGTGTTCAACTAAAGACTTATTCTTAAATGAATGTTACTCGTAACAAAATTACACTCAAATTATTACATTGTCTGACCTTTCTTTTAAATTCACTAACTTTGTTCAACGAGTTGTGTTTGATTTGTTTATTTCAAATTTATTTATATCTTTATTATTTTATTTTTATTTTATTTTATTGCATTTTACGTGCTGTTCTGGTTAGTTATAGATCGGCTAATTGTAATTGTGAAATAGTAATTATAATATGTGAGTGAAATATTTTTGTTCAATGTTTATGATTATATAATGGTTATTTAGAAGGAAAAAATACTATTTTCAAGAAACGGCTAAATTATTTTAACCATTCTATCAATCCAATATTGCTGATTTCATTTGATTGTTGGCCAAGTTACGGGCAAAAGCCAACTCACAGGTAGCGACTTCTGGTACCTAATCCCATCCCTATACCTAGCCCTAACACTAACTCATGTCCCCGGAAATCTCCGTAGAACTGACAAAAGTCGTTGCCTGTGAATTGGCTTTTGCCCGCCACTTCTCCAACAGCCATTTCATTTTACTACCTCAAAATAATTATTTAGAAAAATTAATGTAACCTTTATTAAATCCTTAATTAAAAGCTTAACTAAAATGAATTCGAAGTGATTTAAATGTTCAGGTGGCAGAGACCCAACCATGTTCAAGAGTTGGTACAGGTTGTTGGTTGGTTTTTGGACGATAGCATCCCTCATTTGGTTCGCAGGAATTTTCTCGACAGTAAGGAGAAGCATGCTCCAGTATTATGATGACTTGGAACCACCTGCTGTTGTGAGTGATGACATGTTTTATTTGTTTAGCATATTTGTAAATATTTCTTTTGAAGAAATTATTCAAGGTTGTGAATATAAAAATATTGTGAATAATGATTCATTCTTGCATGTCGTTCCAGTTGGATGAGAACAGAATTCCTACCGCACCTCTAACTACTGTGGTCAATGTTAGCAGTGGAATTGGTGCAGACAAAACCACCTCACTTTACACCAATCACGGACGAGTACTCAAATCAGAAGTTTCTTCCGGTCACATTAATTCGATTACTGTCGGTTGACCAATCAGTTTACACTAGCTTTGTTAATAATCTTCATCAGTGAACTTTCTATCTTCGAAAATGTAAATAGAAAAATATTTCTTAACAATGTGATGACAAAGTTTGAACTTTCATCAAAAAAACTTTTTTATTCGACTTTAAATATTTTAAAGTAAACTATTTGAAAAATACAATTTAATGAATCCTGGAAATTCTTAAATCGCAAAAAATGGACTTTCTCGGTTGTATTAATATCATATGATATTAGGTGTATGCGATAATATCAATTAATAAGTATTTTACATGTTAATAGTAAATGTAATAGTTGTGTATAGCTGAAATTATGAATATTTGATCCTAAAGACTGTTGATCATGCTTTATTGATTCTGAACATTAATATGAATGTCCAATAACAAATCTTTAGTTTGCATTAGAAGAATAGGAATGCAATTGAAATTAAACAAATTTGTTCAGTATTGTATATTTTAGACTACATCCTCACTGACCATGTTAAAAGCTATTATTAAGACCGATGTAAATTAAATATTATTTTAGAAATTATACAAATATAATGTAATATAAAACAAAAATTGGTGAATATTCATGAGAACCATTTAGACATAACCGTAAAAAAAACAACGAAAACGGGTATATAAACCACATGACAATGACATTACTGTTAAGATGAGACTGTCCAGCATTTCCTAATGGAATGTCCGGTCCAATCAAGCCTGAGAAGAGCAATAAGGGACAAAATAAATCCACTGGAGTTAAGTTCTATGCTTAGCAATATTGCTGTGTGGAGCTAATATACCAATGGATTTATAAAAACCGCCGAAATCTGATGCGACATCTATAACTCATTATGAACTTTTGTCTGTTGTTTTCTTTTTGTTGTCTTCGTGGTTGTCCTATACATCAAGTTATGCTGAGGACATTAATACAAATACAACATTACTGTTAACAAGGCCAAATCATTTTAGTTATGCAACGGACTTTAATCAAATAAATAAATAAATAAACATTACTGTTAACATGCAAATAATTTTCTACTTTATTTTATATTTTTTTCTACTCAAAAATGTCTGCAACGAATCTTTGGTGTAGTGTGCAACAGCACCGTTTTTCGCTCTCTTGATTCGGCAGGGTTTAGCTTGGTGTGATCGCGCTATTTCACGTTCTTTGTGGCATTTTATTTGAAATAATTTTAGCGAAGATGCCTCCAAAGAAGAAGCAAGATGAAGAACGACCAATTTTGATTGGTCGCATGGGAACAAATCTTAAATGTGGCGTCGTCGGTCTACCGAATGTTGGGTAAGAGCTTGAAAACATCACCACAATCTGTCTTGACTGAATGGTCGAAACAGCTAAATTATGCAAACTGTTTGATATTCAAAGGAAATCCACTTTTTTCAACGTTATCACCAAAAGTCAAGCTGCAGCCGAAAACTTTCCTTTCTGCACGATTGATCCTAATGAAAGTAAAACATTAGTTATTATCGAGACTAATGAAATAACTGTCATTAACTCATTGTTAATATTGTTAATGTAAGGCAGAGTTCCTGTCCCAGATCCAAGATTTGATTATCTGTGTGAATACTTTAAGCCTGCCAGGTTAGTCATAACAAAGCTCTCTTTACTTACTTCAAACATTTTAGATCGTAAAACCATGGTTGCACATCAGCAACAAATTTATTATATGCCAACATTGGTTGATACAATGCATACAAGATATTTGTTGCATCCAACATAAAATAGAAGAGAAAACTTTAAAATTTTGATTTGTATTTACACCCACTTATTTGCAGCAAAGTCCCATCTTTCCTGAATGTGGTTGACATCGCAGGGTTGGTGAAGGGAGCGCACGAAGGACAAGGACTCGGAAATGCTTTCCTTTCGCACATCCGTGCATGTGATGCTCTCTTCCACATGTGCAGTGCGTAACACATGTTATGTTCTCACGAGACCTTTTTAAATTACTTTAATTACTTTTTAAATTATTAAGTTGACAAATTTACTTGAGTCTGGTTATGTCCCAGCAACTATATTTTTATTTTTAATTAGGTTGTAGTTGCAGAAAGTTTAAGATTGATAGATAATATTGCAATGTTGCAGCAGTCAATCAATAATTTCAGGAATATTTGAGGATGATGAAGTGACCCACGTGGAGGGGGAGGTAAACCCGGTGAGGGACATCGAAATCATCCATGAGGAACTCCGTCTCAAGGACGTCGAATACATCAACAAGAATGTCGAGCAGCTCGAAAGAGTCGTTGTCAGAGGAGGAGACAAAGCCCACAAGATGGAATATGTGAGTATATGAGAATAGACATAGGTATATGAGAACTTACTATTACTTAGAAACGCACAATCGCACGTACAATCCGTTTTAAATTATTGGCTGAGTTGCGACGACATCTTTAACTGTACTTGTTCATCAAAAACATTACTTAAATTCTCAACTTAAAGTCTTAAGCAGATGTTGGAACAAATTAGTAACTGATTGCAGGATGTTCTCAAGAAGGTCCAAAACTTGGTGGGAGTTGAGAAGAGGCCTGTTAGGTTTGGCACTTGGGATGCAAAGGAGGTTTGCAGTCATTTAATTGAATTATGTTTATAAGATAGTGGATAAGATTGAAGGAGTTTTATTGAAAACTTCCTAGATTGAAGAACTGAACAAGCACCTGTTCATCACTGCAAAACCCATGATTTACCTGTTGAACATGTCAGAGAAGGATTACATCAGGAAGAAGAACAAGTGGTCAGTCATTGGTTCAATTTGGTTGCTTCTGTTGCAGTATTATTATTATTATTGTTGTTGTTGTTGTTATTTTATCATTTATTTTTATGTCTTCAGCTACCACATAAAAGTGACATCATTTCCTTCTTCACTCCTAACCTCAGCTTTAACAACCACTAACATGAAATGAATTTAGTTATGCGTTTGAATATACGGCACTTGAATCATCGTATAAATTCTATTATCGTAATAACAATAACTATTAATAAAAATAATAATAAATAGGTTGCCAAAGATCAAAGAATGGGTGGATGCCCATGATCCTGGTTCTGTCATCATCCCTTTCAGTGGTTGTCTTGAAGCCAAGATATTCGACATGGATGCTCAAGCCAAGGAGGCCTACCTCAAGGAATGCACAACGACCAGGTTTTGCCTTGTTGTTAATAATTATAATGCAATCATCATGATGGTATCATCTTAGTTTTGAGGATATTAATTGCAAATCTGTGATAGTAAAATTCATTTTTTTCATATTATCCACTCCTTGTTGTCATGTTCTCAATATTTTAAAAATATGTTTAATAGTTAATGATTGCAAGTATTGGCAATCGATAAATGATGATGATCGGTGGTGATGGTAATGATGTTTTCCAGTGCATTAGAAAAGATCATATTGACGGGTTATAAAGCTCTACAACTCACGTACTTCTTCACTGTCGGTGAGGACGAAGTCAGAGCATGGACGATATCTGTGCGTATCATCACCACCAATTTCCATCACTATCATCAGCAATCTTTCCTTACTGAGTGTTACTTCTCGTTCAAAGTTCTATGCTAACAGCTTGCTTTGTGTTTCCTCAGTTATTTAAGCTAATATTCATCTTACTGCTATAAATTTAATGCTTTTTGGCTTACCCAATAGTTAGTCAATCATATTCTTCAATTGCTTGAATATCTATCTGTCACTAAATACCTGTACGATATGGAGAGTGAGTGTTGATTGCTGGGAAGGAATTTGCAAAGTCCAGCCATTGGAAGCACAGGACTTTGTGTTCTTTAAAAAAAGAACTTCTGTGCACAAAATTGTAACCACATTTCCTCTTCCAGTGCTCTCGACAAGATTGTGTTGAATGGTTATGCAGCCCTTGGTCTCATGTACTTTTTTACTGCTGGTGAAGATGAGGTTAAGGCATGGACCATCCAGGTGAGAATCCATCAGAACATTGAGATGCTGTTCCATCACAAACTGCATGCAAATGACTTTATGTGCCTCTGTATTCAAGCACAACTTATCATGTTATTTTCTCTTCAAAAGTTTTATTTATTGCTTTTGCTTAGCAATCGTTTGCTTCTCCTTCAGTTTCATTTCAGTTTTTATTGTTCCAACTCACAGCATGTTTCTTCTGACGACACACCGCATCATTCGAACGCTTTATTCTTCGCATGGTTTTTCATCGACCTTTGTTTTAACCAGAAACACACCAAAGCCCCCCAGGCAGCAGGAAAGATCCACACGGACTTCGAGAAGGGTTTCATAATGGCCGATGTCATGAAGTTCTCTGACTTCAAGGAGGAAGGTTCCGAGGCTGCGGTGAAGGTCGGTTCGATTATTCACGAAGATGTTCTACTCGACGAGAATTACATTTTTGAACCTTCGTGCATGCACTGCGATTGATGTCCACAATGGTGGACTGAAACCACATTTCAAGTTGTGGTAATAAATGGCTTAAGTTGAATTAGTTGCATATCTCACTGAGGCAACAACTCTGCACTAATCCAAGATTAAAAGTTTAAAATTATTGTTTATTAGGCTGCAGGCAAGTACAAGCAGAAGGGTCGTGATTATGTCGTCGAAGATGGAGACATCATCCACTTTAAGTTTAACGCGGGTGCAGGATTGAGCACCAAGAAGAAGTAGATTTCTGATATTTATTTATTCAAAAACATTGAATTCTCACCAATGAGAAAATAAATTCAAATTCATGTAAATGTGTGTTGAGAGCTTGTTTTCTGAGCAGCGCTTGATTCTAGAGATTTTTAATAAAAGCATCAAATAATAAAATGAAGTCGTAAAATACGCAATATCACCACGATGCCAGAGTCCTGCATGAACAGTTCAAAGGGTCAAGCCACAGTGGAAACAAAGGGGGCATGGGCGGAATGATGGAAAAAATAATGAAGGAATGAGGTGAAAATTAATGCTAAAACTACCCGGGATGTGCTCTATAGCGATGTATTATCAAATTATTTTGTACAAAAGTGGATGCATCGGTTTCATGTCAACAAAATGTGTTCCGATTTATGACCCTCAAGTATAAAAATCAAGGCGCATTAAAAGAAGTAGCTACTTTAAGGAAAGGCATGCTGAAGTAAAAGATGGATGAAAGATTTTTAGTGACAAAAAGTTGCATTCACTCGAGAACCGGGCAAGCAGGGATCACACAGAGTTACTGGAGATGATGCAGACTCCTGCAGAGGGAAACAAACTCCAAAAGTTTGACGAAAGGATGTCGTGTTAATGAAGTCGACCGCATTGAGATTTACAAAAGCTTCAAAACAATCCGCTATTCCTCTTCAGTTTCGTCTGCTTCCACTGGGCAAGCTCGATGAACTCACTTCTCTGCATGCCCATGACAGACTGAAATCATTTAAATGTTCGTGACTTAAAGTAATTAATGCTAATTATTATTAATAATAATAATCATTTATTACAAGTGTTTTGGCATTGTGGAATGGCATACTCCTTATCACGTAAATGCCACATAAGTTCGATTGCAATGCTGTTATTTCAGTTCAAAAGAATTTTACTAAGATTTGAAAATAATTGACATGAGGTGCTGAAGTGATTTGAACTCTTGAATGACACCCACCTGAAATTCCTCATCGTCCAGGTAGGTCTCCAATTTGAGGGGATCAACCCCATCTGGCAGAGGTTTTTCCTGAAGTTCTGACCAGGTATAGGTGGACCTGTCAACAAAATTAACCTCAGCATTAAGCATTTTGATAGTTTAATAATCACCATTGTTATTTTAATATATAATATTAAACCCTTGACAAATTTTATAATTTTAAACCATTAGCAATTATCATCATTGTAATAATTATATATAATAATTATCATCATTATAATAATTGTTAATGAAACCCAAACAAACCTGTTTAACTTCTTTAAGACATCAGAAACTGATTCCAAAGGCAGAGACTTTAAATTGTTCTGCAATGAAATAATACATCCCAATATTATTATTACTGTTATTATTATTATTATAAGTTAGTATTATATGGAATAATACAACACAATTTTATGTCCTCATTCAAACAGGTTCTACTGAACACGAAAGCCTATTTAACACAGTTTGAATCAAACTCATCTTCAAATTTATCACCGTTCCACTCGACATGCGAAGATTCAAACTAAGTTCAATTTCATTTACATCCGGGGGTTTGTTGGCCAGTTTCAGCACAACCATGATTGGTTAGCGATGAATAAAAGTTGTTACTAAGTCCAACTTTATTGGTCACAATGAACCTTTTATGAAGTGGTGACATTGTAAGAAGTAATTGTAAGTTCTTTTGCTTCCATAACACAAATATACAAAATGAGCTTTATGATGCAGTTCTCAATGCAAATTAATCAGTTTTGGGCACTTTTTTATTTTGTATTATTTGTATTATTTATTTTATGTAATTTTATTATATATGTATTAAAAGCCTATTAATTATTTATAATTGTAGCACGGGAATATCAGACCCCAGCGCTGTAACTTTAGAAATTTGTGATGAGTTATTTTTATCTCTCAGTTAAGGCAAGATAATAATATAGCAGATAATAATTAAAATGTAATTTGCATTAATATATTTTTTTAGTTACAAGTCAAATGTTTGCATGTGTTGTATCACCTGTTTGGCATAGGAGAGAGCATCTTCGTCAACACTCCAGGTAGGAAATATGCAGGTAAATTGAGGTGGTTCACAACCTGCATGAACCAGGTAGCAACGAGGTGGAGAAGAAGGATTCTTTGCTGGAGATGAAAATTTATTCATTAATTTATTGGATAATGAGCTGAGCATGAGGGCAATGTTTAATGTATGGATAATTAACTGATAACGTCCACAGGACTCAAGCAAGTACCTAAATGAAGCCAACTGACAGACATACCTCTACAATAGTTGATGGCTGTTTGCATGGCACATCTCTTGGTGGTCATGAACTTTGAACTTGCAGACCCTGTGTGCATGTTGGGGCATTCATCAGAGCTCGAAGGCCACCACCCCTGCCATAGGAACACCTCGTGGTGGTTGTCCAATAAGAAGAGGGCTGCAAAATTTGTGAAATCTCAAGGAAATTTACAAATTGTCAATAGGTTTGTTTACCTGGTTGTGAGGGCGAATAAAGATCCGATTGAAGGAAGGGAAATGGAGAAGGAACATCGAGGTTGTTGGATGCAGGGTTTTGAACTTCTTCTGCCTCAAACACTCCTGAAGTCCACGAGAAGTGAAAGAGGTGAGGGGTGTGGTTTGCTGGTCGACCGTCTGCAACACTGTTCTTGTTAATCCATTTTTAATTGGATAATTATCATTATTATTATTATATTTTAATTATTATTGTTATTAATACTATTATTATTATTATTATTTAGTTTATTGTATCGCTGTTCATGTGTAGGAGGGAATTAATCACTTTAAAATGTTCTGATTGATCCTCTGCTAGTAAATAAATATTACTAAAATCTTAAATTAATCAAAATATTAAACTGAAATGAATGAAAATTTATGCAATCACAATCATCGTTCGGACGCGCAACAATTTACAAATTGCCATTCATTTTCAAAATTTAAATGGAAACGTGAATGTTTGATTTGAGTAGCGATCAACCATATGAGCATGATGTTAGTGGTGATGATGATGATGAAGGCGTCGGCAATAATGATGATTATGCCAGTTATGCTAGTTGAGTTCAGCTCACCTCCAAGTAGAGAAGAATAGGATTCTCTCTGCACATTCCCACCAAACCAATCATGAAAACATGCAGGTTCACTTCCTTCATCCATTTCTATGAAGTTATTTGATTTGTTCTTCAGGCCCAACTCAGCTGGAGGACTTTGAATAAACGTGATTTGTGTGTTAAAAAGAAATTGAAAGGTCAAAAGCCAATTAAATGGATTCATTGCAATCATAAATAAGGTGGCAATAATAAAGTTTGAATAATTCTTTTAAAATATCCTNTTCGATGAGAATTGATGTCAAGTGGCAAATCCTCTCCCTGATGTGCTTGGGGGCCTTGCAACCATGCCACACCATAAGCTGAGCCACATTCCCTCCACCATCACCAACATCCACCATGAGGAAGGAGGTTCTACTCCTGAGGCAGTTCGAGTTGCAGACGACTTCGAGGAAGTAGGAATCTTCTGGAAGTTCGTTCCGTAGCACGAAAAGTCTCTTGCGTCGGTCGGGAATGCCACTTGACGTCGGGGATGATGATGATGATGACGTTGAAGACGACGATGGTGGTGATGATGACGATAGTTCAAACTTTGAGAATCTGACATCGCTTTTGGGACTGGATTTGGAAATCTCGTGTCTTTTACCCAGGTAAACGAACATCGGGCGAGAGGCGAACAGCCCTACGAAGCACGAGGGCTCCTTTCCTTGCACCAGGCGCACCTGCAAACGATGCACGCCGAACATATATCGACTCGTTACGTTATTCTGCACGACATTTACGACGACAAAAATAGCAACTGACGTGGACTCCTCGATCCCGGTTGAGCTCCATCGTCATGAGTGCCGACGCTCCCTTCTCGGTGATGCTCGAGCGAACTCCCTGCCAGAAGAAATACGCGCACCTGTTTCTACCCGTGTTCGCATCCCTCCTCGAGATTTCTCCTTTTAGGTTCCTCGCTGATGTAAATCAAATTGTTCATTACAATGCAACTTCAAGTAATGTTAATTTATTCAGTTAATTATTTTATTCCTCACAAATTGTTTTACTGCTTTGTGTATTGATTGCCTATTTAGCCACCATTCAAATAATTTGAACCAAAACCACGAAACCAATTTCCATGGTTTGAGGATGTAAAACATTGAATGATCATTTTTAAACTCATTTTTAAATGATACATTTTGGCATTTCATTATCATTATTATTATTATTAATATTACATTATTACTGTTGTTGTTGTTATTATTGCTATTATGATTGTTGTTGTTATTGTTATTATCATTATTATTATTATTACTGTTGTTATTGTTGTTGTTAATGTCATTGCCATTATTATTACTATTATTATTATTATTACTATTACTAATTCAATGCCTCCAGCTTCTCAATGGCACATATTTTGATTGTCATAGCCATGACATCACAAGCACTCATTTCCATCCTAAATTATCACTATCATCATTGTCATGAACAACTGACTGATCTGGTTGATGTTGTACTTCCATCTGATGACGTAAGTGTCGCTCGAGTGGAACTGCCCAAAGCTGGAACTTGGAAGTTTCGAGTGGTTGGATTCACTGATGTGCCACACTTCGAGCTCAGAAGTTGACATTTCCTGTTCCCATTTTATGCCATCCAACACCTCCTCCCTGGAGGAGAATTTTAATGTTAAAACAATAAATCTGAGAAATTAATGCGAGAACAAGAACTCGCTCATGAGTTCGAGATAATTTCGGTGACATGATGCAAATAGTTCAGTAAATTCCTTAATTAAGCTTTTAATAAATAAGAGCTCATTTGTATTTATTTTTTTATCGTCAAATCTATCTATGACTTTAATCTCCAGAAAATGTACCAACCACTTTTGGCCCCTTCCAATGTGATAGCCCTCCAACATCAAAGAACTTTTTTCCTTCTTTTCAGCCAACATGGCTTCAACATCACAAGGGGTGAGTTCAAAGGTTGAATCAAGCTGAAAGGAGATTTAAGGAGAAAATACAAATATTATTACAATGCATATTACAGGTGATCGAGAGTGTATTACAATGCATATTACAGGTGATCAAAAGTGTATTACAATGCATATTACAGGTGATCAAAAGTGTAGCAAACTGCACCACAGAATAAATATGGCTACAAACCACAAAACAATTATTTAGTAACCTTGGAGTCATTAACTTCCATTGCTTGACCTTTGACCTTGATCATTCTTCCAGAATCAGGCCAGTCAATGAACTTCTCCTTGAACAGCAAAGTCTCGAGATTCTGAGAAACTTTGCCAAACAAACACCAATCTGGTCTTTTCGAGCACGTTCTCTCTTTGTCAACTGTTGAATACTTGTTATTAAGGTTCATATCAGGCACAATCTGCATCAAATGATGCTATGATAATTACCAATCAAAACAACAACAACAACAATAATTATTATAATCAATACAATTAAGTAATAACTTAATGTTATAGATAAGTTTAATTCTTTTAAAAATAAAAATTAATTGAAATTTATTGTTAATTTATTATATTTTTTTATTGAGCCAAACAAATAAATATGCACATTAAATATCAACAGAAAAGTAAAATGCAATCGGCTCAAAGTTCAGTCCTGAGGGAGTGACGTACCCCGTCAGAACTGCCCAGACTGTATTTAAAGGTTGACATTAGTCTATGGACAATAAAAATTAGACGGATAATAATTAATGACATTATTGAAATGACGGTAATTCGACAATGAACTTATTAATACCGGTAAGAGGATGAATGGGGTTGATGAGTGCATCTGAGTAATCGAATCCCTCGTTCC
The DNA here is from genome assembly GCA_011800805.1 of Hirudo medicinalis. Taxonomy (NCBI): domain Eukaryota; kingdom Metazoa; phylum Annelida; class Clitellata; order Hirudinida; family Hirudinidae; genus Hirudo; species Hirudo medicinalis. The sequence continues at coordinate 30,822 of MPNW01000021.1, forward strand.
AAATGTCGAGAGCCAATGAAACGGCCTTCTTCCTGCGCATCGAGGTGACATTCTTGCCACTCCAGGTGTACATCTCACTTCCAAAGTCAAAAACCAGGCACTGCAAGGAGGAGTTAAGCTTACCATGATGTGATAATAATAATAATAATAATTACTGTAATTATAATAATAGTAATAATAATAATAGTTTTGAAGAGGAAAATTGCTAGTGAAATAAATGTAATGATATTTATTAATGAATATAAGTTTGCTTAACTAACAACACAATTATTATTAGTTGTTATTTGTAAAATGCTGATGAACATCCATTTGAATATTAATTTTAACAACCTCTGAAGGTTTCAGCATGGAACACTCAAGCATCACTCCAGAATATTCGGGCACAAATTGAAGTCGATTTTCATCATCGAGTCTGTAAACCTTGTTTGTTGAAATCATTCCTGCTTCGAATAATTCGTCCTCATCGCTGGGGCCAGGTTCTGAAAAAAAAAAAAAACACGTATCACATCTCAGTTACATTAATCAAATTAGAAATATTTGTAAGGAAAGTGGTTGAAAATTTAAATATTAATGAGAAGTCTCTTAAGCATCTTTTCACCTCTAACTGAACAGCTGTCAAGTTCCTCTCCAGTCAGTCCTAAGACCCCCCAAAGTTTTGAAGCACTCCTTGAACCTGAAATTTTCTCTTCATCGAACATCAGCAGTTGACAGGAACCTTTGACCCCCATGTCATGCTTCTCCACAATCTGATTGACCAGATCTTGTGCCTAAAATATTAGGTTGACCTCTGTATTAGGTTGACCTTTGCATTAGATTGACCTCTGTATTAGGTTGACCTTTGCATTAGACTGACCTCTGTATTAGGTTGACTTAAGTGGGTTTTATAAATAAGTCCTAATAATCACTTAAGCTCATAAAATGATTTAAAATGTAAATAAACAGAAAGAAATAAACCAAGTTAAAATGTAATTAATCCATTCATGAATTAAAAAAACATTGGCATGGGCTTCCTAGCTTCACATGAGCTTAGTAATCACTGTTAATGATTACATACTCTGATGAATGAATAAGGTTTTTTATTTAATGATTTTTAAATAGCAGACAAGTTTATATTGCCAGAGACATTTTTATAAAACATTTGCAAACTAAAAACGAAATCCTGGTTTTAATTTCCACTTTAATGAAACACCTTTGCTCTTTCGATGACATTCGAGAACCTCCCCATCCAAAGGTGCACTGTGTCGGGCGTGACGAGGACGAAACAATCTCCGCTGTTGAACGACTCCACGTGCGGCTCGACCAGCCTCGTTTGACAAACTCGTCTGCCTGTCGAATGAATAATTAATTTTAACATATTAATATTTTATTACTTCAATTCATCGGACAATAAAATTGATGCTTATCCTGGCTTTTCAATCTAAGATGCATTTCACAGCATTCCATATTTTATTTGGACTTCAAAAATGACAACAAAGTGGTCGAATCAACCTTTAACTTGGAGCAACATGAGACTTTTGAAGGGTTCGTGGAGGTCGCCAACCCCTCTAAAGGAACCGCTCTTCCTCAGCGACACCCTGCTGAAGTTCTCTCTGCTCGCGAGTCCTGAAGTCAGGAGGTTTTAACATAATTTATGCCGACCATTAAGCAAACACAATTTAGCAATCCATGAATAAAAATTAATTTCTACTAATTATTAAAAATAAATCGAATTTATTCTTTCTTGATGTTGTTTCAAGAAAATTGAAATGTGATAGGCAGATACGTTAATTTTGTTGTAACTTTGACTATTTTAGAATGTAAATCTTATTTAGAATGTTGAATAAAACTTTAAAACCGACAATATTTATCGTTCACATTCTTTCCTAAGGTTCGAGTTTTAAATGACTTTACATTCGCCTGCCAACATAATCAAAAAATCAAAGCCAAACAATGAGACCTGCAAGAGCTTCTTGAGCCAGAGGAACTTGACCAACAACTGCAACAAGTTTAAAAATAACTTTGAAATTAAATTTCGCAGATTGTTCAACTTAATATTTCCTTATTCAAATAATTCCACTGAAAGTATCACTAAGACCACGTCGATCCGCGGTGCCGAACCCAACCTAACAAAGCTAATTGCTTATTTAAGCGAAATTGAAAAGTTACGAGCAGAAACGGCAACTTGAAGAAGTGCTCGCAAATGTTAAAAGCAGAATCCAATTTCGACTCACTCCTCTCCTTTTCGACTCTTTTCTTCTCGAGTTCTGCAACTCCGGTCCTCACTTCCAAGTACTGGTCGGACACCTCGATGATAAGGGACCGAGTCTTCAGCGGATTCACGGACCCCCTGTTGTTTCTCGGGGGTCGAATCTTTCGCACGAACGGGAGACTGGATCGAAGATGTAGACGTTAAGTGCGAGTCGATCGTTGTGAATGAAGTACCACGACTTTGTAATTCGTCATTAAGTCATTCTTAAGCAACGAGCTTAAAGCAACAAACCAATGAAAGATACAAATTATTACTTGATACAAATATCATTGCATTCATGCATTAATTGATGGTAGCTTACAATCTTAATGGTCTCATCAAGCAATTGAAGAGATTCCAGAGGTTAAGTAATTATCATGAAGTTGATGTGATAATGACGTTTCACATTATAAGAGCGAGCAATCAATATTACTGAGTGTCACTTGATAAGTTAATAATGATAAGAGGTCCTTGTTGTTCGTAATGTTAACACATTTAAGTTCACTAACTATTCGTGGCAGATTAATTGTTGACGTGATAGCTCACATGTTGTCAGGATCGATGATGAGGTCGGTGAGTTCACCACTGTAAACTTCTTCCTTGACCTTCTCAGAGTCTCCAATCCTTTTGAAACTCTGCTCGAAGAACGAGTCCGCATCCATCTTTGGAATCTTCACCATCTGCAAAAATCGTTACCATGACCACCACGTACTATCATCGTCGACGACATCATCATCTTTATCATCATTCCCAATGAAAATAAATATCATCATCATCATCAATTATATTACCTATTACCTCTAGTAATAGCTAATACGTTTTCGCAACGTTGTCACAATCATCAACATATTCATTAATAACTCGTTAATATTCAAAAATGTGTTGAAAATTTATGGACCATCAAGTCTCCACTTTTAATCAACAATCTCTTCGCACATCGTAATTTAGCGGCACACAGATATTATTTACGTGCGAATAACAACATAATTAAAAAAAAAAATTTTAAATAAACAATGTCACACCGTCGGGCGTCGCTAGGCGAGCGGTTGAGGCTTTCGTTTCAGTGAGACTCCGTTAGGAGTTGAAATCCTAGCCGCTCGCGTGAGTTTCTATAACTGATGCCAATAGACGAATAATAACCGATCCACCCTAATTAATTAACAACATCCTACTCATTATTGCCAATTTACAACTGCACGAGGACTGCAATACAATTAAACCTGCCAGGATATTAACCCTGGAATGCATCGAGCTAATTGGATGATGAAAATGTGCATATCTAATGAGGCGGATGCTGCTTAGACGAATAAGGAACTTAAAACGAGTGACAAGACTAATTGGGGTTTTGATGGAGAATTTCAGAGAAGTTTCATCTTTTCTTGTCCTAATTAAAGTTTCCTTTTATTTCTCGTTGTATTCATATGTAGGACTGACACAGCATCAACTGACACAACAATTGATAATTGTTATTAATGAAGCTGTTAATGACATTCGTCATCATCATCATCATCTCACTGTCGTTAATTCACAACAGGATACTCGTGGACCTTGTGATAAGATAAGAGGGGTACAATTATTAGTTGAGACACTCAATAAATAAGTTGTTGCTGTTGTTGCTGTTGTTGTTGTTGTTGTTGTTGTTGTTGTTGTTGCTGTTGTTGTTGTTGTTGCTGTTGTTGTTGCTGTTGTTGTTGCTGTTGTTGTTGTTGTGCAGCATAATTATCATTCTGTTGTTTACACAATTATTTCATGCAATAATTCCATTATTCTTCCATGAAATTGAATCTAACTTTTGGCCGATCGGGATCTTTCGTTTTCTCGTCTGCATCGAAATAACAAAGTGAATTGAAATAAAATACGTAAAACAAAAGAAGTTTAATGCCAAACATTTGATGACATTATGACACCATAATAATAAGGAGAACATGATGTGAGGAATGAATGAATGTGAATTATTGCTTGAAAACAAACATCACAAAGCACTGCTATTGAAGGTCGTGCACCTTTAATGTCACGACAGTCTAAGTGTCTATGACACAAAAATGCAGAAGAATGGAAAGGATAATTTGCAGTGCAATAAAGTTGCAGTTAAACAAATTATAAATAAATTAATAATCAGTAAATTTATCACCTTATGACAGAACACAATATATATATATATATATATATATATATATAGAGAGAGAGAGAGAGAGAGAGAGAGACGCCGAAACTGATCAGTCGAATATTAAAAACTACAAATGTAGATTTATCGACAAAGTTTTTTCATACTTAAAACAGTAACAGTGCAAGCATATAACTGAGAAAGCTGTCTCCTCCAAATAGCGAGCTTATTTTAACAAAACATGTTTAAATGAATATATATATATATATATATATTTATTTATTTATTTATTGCTATCAGTATTAATAACTGCAGGATAATATCAAAATTAATTCATTATGGAAAGGGTTATGCTTGTCTTACAATAAATTATGACGGAACATAATATGTCGTAAAGTCTCACCAATCGGATCGGGCGAACTCGGGCGGACCTCGATCATGGTCGCCGGTCTTATGTTCGGTTTCTTGGTCTTCATTAACGGACTCTCGCCCTCCACACCTGCGAGTATTTTTTAGTCGATCATTTGAGCAAATTTATGCATCCCCAACAGTTCCCAACAGGTTGCGAAAAATCAGCGCAGGGTACGAATCATCGTCCATCTCATCGTCCGCCCGTCATCGCACGAACCACTCGCCGACCATTCGTCCGTCACCACCACTCATCATCATTACTTATCATCAATCCATCCAGCCAGCCAACAGCATCAACAACAACTACTCACCAAGCCTCCTCATCTTTCCAGCCACAGTGAAGTTGTGAGCATCTTTTGCTTGTGTTTCGCTCCTTTCGACCCACTTGGCCTGCGAATCCATGAGTTGTGAGAGGCGACCTGCAATGCTCGGACTTTCGCTGAGGTTCTTCACTCGCTTCACAACACATTCACTGCTGGCACTGAATTTATTGGATGTTATTGCTTTTATTCTTCATATCATGATGATGATGATGATGATGATGATGATGATGGTGATGATGATGTAGGTGATGATGATGGCAATGATGATGATATCAATGAAACTTGTTGGCCTCATCACCATGATGGAACATTACTAACATCCNATGATGATGATGATGATGATGATGATGATGAGATGGTGGTGATGTAGATGATCATAGTGATGATGATGGCCATTTAAAATGATAGCACTTCAAACACTTAATGACATATTTCATGCAAGCTGATAAGAATAATCACAAAGGTATAAAGTGAATCATATTTCCAAAGAAGAGTGGTTTATTAGGCATTTATACTGTTCACCGCCCAAAGCCGCAGTAGAGGGGTGTGCACTTCCAAGCAATCAAGTAAGTTCAATTTGGTCTTGGACAAGCCAAAACAAAGTCATCAGATGACGTGATGATGTCCTAATTGAAGTCTGCAGCCAATTGAGGGGATTCACCCCTGGCTCTTGGTTAACACCCCAGTGAAAATTTTGTTGTAAAATCCCAGGACTCCATAACGAGATAAAGTTATTGGATAATTGTCCCATCCACTTCAACAAGACGTTGACGATGATGATGACGATGATGATGATGATGATGATGATGATGATGATGATGATGATGATGATGACGATGATGATGATGACGACGATGACAACTTAATTAACTTCTGCAACCAACGTAATTTGGAAAGCCAAACAGAGTTGTGCGCTACAAAAATTAACCTCTGCTGCTGCTGACTCATTCTCTGAGTTCCCCCGCTCAGGTTTCCTTCGGTAAACGATGACGTCATACTTTTGTTGGTGACGTCACTGCTCATGGATACTGTGATTGGCTTCTTTCTGACGGAAGATGGCGACGAAGGAGAAGCAAGACACGGTGACGAGGCGGTGATGACGTCATTGCGTGGTGTCAACCTTTTGCGCCAACTCTGCTCACTGCTGTCCTGGAGAGCTGCCAGTCTGGTGATCGTAATATCGTAATATCGTAATATATAATTTATGATAATTTATGCTACTTTATGATAATATTATGATTTATGATAATTTTTTAAACATCCACGAGGTTGTTACGATCACCTTTATTCGGTATAAATAAGTAAACCAACGGTAACAAACAGCATGAGATGCTCGAGCACGACGTTGGTGATGATGACGATGATGATGGTGGT
>MPNW01000021.1:39760-66669 GCA_011800805.1 Hirudo medicinalis
GCTTTTAATGTTGAGTTAAAATCTTAATTGTCCTCATTACATGTCCTCATTACATGTCCTCATTACATGTCCTCATTACATGTCCTCATTACATGTTCTCATTATATGCCTGTGACGAACAGAGGCGATTAATTAATTGATGGCGTTTGAACCGCTCAAAGACTCAAGTTCGATGTGTGCACAAGGAAGCCACACACGGATCAATACACATCCAGGCTTCCTAGGAGATATCGATTTCGCATCCAACTTAATGATCTGCTACCATCATCATCGTCATCGTCGTCGTCGTTATCATCAATAAGGACAATGTATTAGTGGCATTACTTGTTAGCGTGCATCACTGAAAATTCTATTAAAACATGTTGTCGCCAGGTTACATGTTCTGCTGACACTCAAACATGTCATTCATGAATTCCTGACGACGCATGAAACGAGAAGACTTCCTAGGGCATCACCTATTACTATTTGTAGTTGAATTTATTTCTCACCAACTTCCAAAGCGAATCAGATGTCATTTCGCTTCTCCGCATTTTTTTTACATTCATGAATATGCATGCTTAGAAGTGAGTAACATAGTAAACGCAATGCCTTTTGACATAGGCTTTCCCTGAGTAATCACCTGATTTTGTCATTAAATTCATTAGCAATTCACTATTACGAAATTAATATTTAAATATAACAATAGGTGGTGATTTAATTATTGTAATTAAATTATTGTATTGTAATTTAATCATATTCATCAATAAATAAATGCTTAATAATCAGGAATAAGTACCTATCCATAAGCACATCCATATTCTTCAATATTGCATCGCAATAAACAGTCATTTGTTGGAGACGATGAGTACATGAAATTGCGGACATGAACTTCACATCATGGAGATTATGACTCGTTTAGTAAATATATTAAAGTTTATGCATCACTAAAACTTATTCATCGCAGCTCTAGTAGCACTGAGGTGCGATTCAAATGAGTGCCATGGCGTTAGTCATCCTGGTCGTGTCTCGTAAAACTCTCACTTTGGTTTGTCAAAATTTAAATAAATAAATTAAAAAACACTGATGTAATAAATCAGCAAAAGGAAATTCTTTTGATTGGACGATCAAAAACATCGAACGTGATCATTTTTTTTTTTTGAGGAAAACAAATTTTTGTGATCTCGTTTCTAGCACTCACGGAAAAATAGCCCACAAAAAAGCAGTTGCTGAGGTATCAGCTGATATCTTTCGATTTACTCAAACCGAAACACTGTTACATCTTAAAATAAACAATTCGTAACTTAAACCTTCTGGTGACTTTGATCGTAATTATATGCACTGAAAATATGCCAACTTAACAATGTAGCGAAAGGTCGTAGTACGTCTGCTTTTTTAAAAAGTGAATGTAATATTTATTTTTGGCATTATTTTTATTTGTAAATTGTATCATGTTTTTGTAGGATGCCACGTAATAAAATAAATCATCAGCTATAGTTATTCTGGATGATCATGATGTACACAACAGGTTGATTGGCACATCATGACTAATAATAATAATAATAATATGTTCATTTGTAAAGCGCCATAAGCGTGAGCGTCAGGGGCGCTTCGTTCTTCATTATTGCGGAAAAAGATTAACAATAAAACGATTAACTTTTATAATATAAACTAACCATCCATTTGACTGGTAGTTGCAATCACCTGCATCCATCCTGTCAACTGGTTCTTCAAAAGACAAAAACTTGTTGATTCTGTTCAGTACTGGCTTCAATTTAGCACTATCAGCACTTTCACATGATCCCTGACTTTGTCTCATTAGAGAGACACACTTGTCTGATGGCATGCATAATGATTCCAATGTTCTCAGGGGTGAGTTGCTCATATTCGTGACAACGATGCATGACGATCCATCCATTTCGAGCATTTCTGAAGAAATCTGTGTTGAATATTTTGTATGATTTGACAGAATGGTTTCCTGTAGGTTGAATTCCTCTTTGATTTTATGTTCTTTAATGTGCTCTTCCATTTTGGAAGTGCATGACTCATTGATGACATTAAAACAATCGATGGAACAATCTTTGAAATCAATTCCACATGTTTGTCTGAAAATTTTTTTGTCTTTGACAGATCTTTGGACAGACTGAAAATCATCTCTGTCATCAAAGAATGTTTTTTTGACCTCTTGTTGAAAATCATGTGACATGTTTGAAAGATTGCAAGCATCATCTTCTGTTTTGCCTTTGACATCATAAGAGGTTAAGGAAACCTTTCTAAGGAATGTTACCATTGCAACGTCACGGTCGTCAGACATGGACAGAAATTCTTGGACATTCGTGCGATCCGGTAGGAAGTTCTGCCGATGTCCATGAAATCCTTCCATAATCTCAGGATTCATCGTGGACTGTCGGACTTTACGAGCCGCACGATCCTTGAGAAGTTTGTACGCTTTCGGCTCGAGACTCAAGTGTGCCGAACTCAAGAACTTCTTTGCCTGAGGTGAGGTAGAATTTTCTACTCTCGAATCTTCTGCGTCCGTACAAGGTGGACTCCCTCTTAGAATATTCTTTCGTTTAGATGGAAGTGGATTGTTTGCCTTTATTGCAGATGATCCTTTGCTTGGAAGGTTCTCTGAGAAGATTAAAATGATCTAATAACTTCAAATATTCAATATGAGTCACTTTATAACATAGGCTATGCAAATGGCGCATTATAAATTAACTATTATTATAACAAGTATAAAATGTGACGTAAATGTTTAACAATTAAAAACTCATTAATAAACTAAAATTATTTATTTGAGAAAACCTTTTAAGAATGACTAAGAATGACTAATTGATTACGCAGAAAATAAGAAATGCTCACAAAAGCAGCGATTAAGCATTCGACTTATCAACACGAAACGAAGGCAAATATACATTTATATATGGAGTCCGTAGTGACGATTGCTTTATTAGATGTTCGCATCAGACGCATCGTGAACTACCGACAAGGATTCTTCCATTCACTGCATGCATTAATTCATCCATCCACAACGCCTCATGTGGCGATGGATTGTGCTGAGAACTATTAGCGTGTTGAATGGATAATAGAATTTAATGAACCCACGCACTTCAACGTGTCGGGATTTTACTGTTCTGCGTTGAATAACAACCATCAAGTGATGGTTTAGCAAAGAAAATGCCACAACGTTAAAGTTAAAGAAGGCCATTGAGAAACCTGGATATTACCAGGGTTATTCAGACGTCAGAAAAGACTGCTTTGTGCGAGCATTGAAACGCGATATTCAAGCGTTCTCAGAAAACCCAAACAATAGCAAAACGAAAACGTCTTTCGAACCTTTCCCCGGGTCGTTGGTCCTGTTCGGCAGTCTCATGGTTTCTGGAAAATCATAAGTGAAACTGAGTCGTTCACTACTCGAACGGAGAGTAAACTGTTTACCTGTTCGACAAGGACGAGGTAAATATCCTGAGCATGGAAACCTTGTTGTAGGAGATAAATCTTGCCTCTGCTCGATTAAAAAATCCGTAGTTATGCTTTAAAGCAGTTAAGACATCAACTGAAGCTGATGCAACCCAATAGTTTGAAAGCTACAAAAGCTGTTCAAAAGCAACGTTTATGCACAACGTCCACCTGCACTAACAACGTGTGTGAAGGCTGTAGAGATTTCAACTTTAAACTCTCGGATTGAGCCTGATTACTTTATCAGATAATCTTTCTTCGCATTCAATATCGCCTGCTCGATTTATTTTAATACAAACAATCACACATCCAACTTTTAAAATGTGACTGCTTCTTAGTCCGAATATTAATTTCTTCGCTAACGAATAAGAATGATGAAGCATATCGTCTACTTCGTGTTGAAGCATTTTTATCAACACACAAACTCTACGCATACAAATTCAACGCTTTCATCGGAAGAACTTGTGTTTTGTATTGGACTTGAAAGTGGTGTTTTATGTTGCTAAACAATGAAATGGTTTAAACAAATGCGTGGATACAAACACATCGATCAAGCGTCAAACTGCCATCACATTTCGAAGATTTCAATAAAGTTACAACCTTAAGTCTTAAATCTTAAGTCTTAAAAGATGAGATACCTGACAGTGGTCACGTACCAGCGGCAGTTTCACAAGCGTGGGTTTTACACTGAGCTATTTTCAACTCAAGATTAAAGCTCAACAAATTCTGTGGTTTTGAGACGTGATTGTGTCGTCGTTGTCGCTGTTTGAATTCAGTGAGTGCAGTGACTGACGATGAGAAATAACCACAAAGTTCCTTTTCAATTATCAACGCTTGAAATGGAGTGGTTTATCACACGGACATCAAGTCCCTTCAAACCACTGTAAATCTATTAAGTCAAGTTAGGTTAACCCTCAACAAGTTTTATAAAAGTTCGCTTAGCTTGTTTGTTATTAAAAAACATTCTTTTGTAAACTCCCAATGAACTAGTTTTCATTTCATGTTTCAATTATTTCTGTTGCTAATAAACTGATTAAATTGTCTGATTACTTGAAACAAGTGTATTAAAATTTTCGCATTAAATGTATAATTATTAAAAAAAACATATTTTACAATATAAATATTCTCTTCAATGTGTTATCAGGTTATGCGGCTGTTGTGGTCGAGTTTAACAGTTCGAAATAAGGATTTGAAGCTTGGTAAAAGGCTCAGAGGCTCATAGTAGTACTTATAAGTGTTCATTGCATAACTGGATCATCAGGACCGTGCTCCTGTAGTCGGGGTTTGAACCCGTGCTGCATCATGAGAGGCAGACGTCCATTAGGCCATCAATCCTGTTAAATGGAGTCATGTGAACTGAAATGTGTGCTTGAATTGGTTTGAGACAATTATGATAAGTGCTCTTGCATAATCGGGTGGCATTTTGAACACGGTCAATTGGGAGTCTCCAAAAACAGTGAGAAGATGAAATGACATCTTTGACTTATTTGTTCAATTGAATGTATTTACTGATAATTGTTCAAAATAATATTAATAGATATTTATCTATTTATCAAATAGTAACTTTTTGTTCAAATAATAAAGTTAGCGGTAATACATTAAGTTGTAACCCATCCATTAGAGTGTTATTCGCAGTATATATTATCTGAATATCTTAGACAGTCGAATTATATATATAATAATGTAATTCAATAATGTTATTATCAAGTCCGGAGTAATTTATTCTCACAATAGTGCACCTATGCATCATTGCATAACAAGCACGTTAATTAAAGATCACATTTATTAAAATTTAGACCTGAGCTTAAGTACTGACAGCCGAGTACAAATACAAAAGGTTCAAGTATGAGTACAGGTGTAAGTACGGAATGGTATAAGAATGAGTTTTGATGAGTCATGTTCAAGTACTAGATTAGCGTAACGCCACTTATACAATCCCATATACATTATAAACTGGCTACTGCAGTAGAGCGTCGATTATCCAAAGTAACTCCAAGGAGCACACCGACAGGGACTCATCAGAGGAGTGCCCTCGTCCTCAAACTCCTTATATTCTCGGGGTATGGGCCACATCCGTCGATCACTTCCCTACACTGCTTACTTTACCCATTATGTTGTTATCGACTAAAGACTCCCAACGACCTTACACATCGGTTTGACGGGTCGTTTTATTTATTAATCTTTCTGGAAATTACGTAATTGCAATAATTACATAATTATAACTACAATTATAATTGCAAGAGATCCCTTGGTCTTTAATTATATTCTCATGTTGCCATTTCTTTTGAAGACCATTAAAGTTGGTCAAGTGAAGTAGCACACCCTGTAAGGAATAAGGCTGCTAATTTATTCAAATCTGTTTACGAGGGCATGGAAAACATTTTGAGACAATCATTTGAACATTTCAGTTTATTTTGATGGAAAGATGATTGAGTAATTTCATGTTTTGATAATAACATGGATGGATGCTTCAATAGAACACCACAACAAAGAACAGTCCTATCAGGAGCACAATGAAGCATGAAAACGTCACAAGAAAATGTCACGTGTAAACGTTTTCCCGGTGAAACGACAAAAGCTTTCCACATAAAGGTCACGTAAGTTCAATCAAATCTAGGTACAAGAGATTCAACGGGGCAACTTGAGCACGAAGGACGCAAAGGTTCACGGCATAAGAAGCAAATTAAAGGACTTAGCGAGGACTCCTGCCAGGCTTGTGATTGGATGGAAGGAATGAATGTAAATAAACGTCGGAGGGGAAACAACACAATAAGTGACTTTGCGACGATCGTTACATAGTTGTGGCTTGCAATTACTGCACGAGATTGGTTTTGAATGGGAAAATAATTAAATCGCTTCAAATCCTCTCATGAATTTGAAATTTTTTGAGTTCCTATAATCCTGTAATGCACAACATAAAAATCATTACCTTACCATTAAATCATCAGGAGTATCAGAATGGAAATGTGACTACAAATTCATCACAAGGAACATACCACATGAGGATCACTCCGCAACAAGCAAAATACATGTCATGTCGTCATGACACAACGTGAAAAGTTAAGAAATGTATTCAATCATCAGTATAAATAATAATAATAATAATTAAAATATATAATATAATATATATATATTACAATATATATAATTATTATTACGATAATTATAACATTAATACAACTCACAGGCAATAAATACAACATAAGGACACACGTTTGACAAAATAAACATAGGTTTAAAGTTTGGCTCAAGTGATGCTATGTAGTGATGCTGTGTAGCGATGCATGTACACGAAGAAATCAGTTTGGCGAGACAAGCACGCCGTCCACGGTCGAATGTTTGTCACCAACATCCTTGTCACGTGACGTTCGGCAATGCTGTGTTTTTTGGCCTCTGCATTTTCTAACTCAAAACCAAGGAATGACTGATAATAAATGCAGACCGATGTGAACAATTAATCCCGTTCATTAGCATAAACGCGTCCATCCCTCTCACGAGCCTAGTACGTGCCTCGAGCATCTCGCAAAAAGCACGTCGAAAGACATTGTAAACGACGAGCGACACCTAGAACGCAATGTTTTGAACATCGTGGATCCCTAAACTTGAAAAAAATTATCACGAATTCAGATTCACGGCCGACCGAGCGCATCACCGAAATTGATTTTTATTTTGAACGGAAAGTCTGGAATCCGAGGACTTGTTTTTTAAGCGAGGAGACTGGGAGTGAATTTTGCGAAACATGTCAAAAAACTTGTTGTCGGGGAAAATGGTCTGCAGGAGTCCTTCGAAAATGACGTACATGAGTCGACGATTGAGTCGCTGATGTTGGAACATGCCGAAGACGAGCATCACTCCCTGCCTCGTCGTCTCGGAACCGACCAGGTGCTTCAATTCATCTTCAATTTAATTCGCCGATCAATTCGATGTCGATTAGTCGTTCAGAAAATATCTTGTAATATTTGAAGGGAGAACATTATTGCATTAGGAATGCATGCAAATGTTGCTAGCAATAATTTGATCCTCTGCAATCGACATGCAATGAATGTCAGTGAGGATGGTAATGAATACTGAACTCTCAAGAAATAAAAGCAATTTTGTCGCATCATCACCACAACCATCACCTGAAAGACTTGCGTAAAGCTTAGTTTTGCAGACGACTCTGGTCCTCATCTTGGTGCTGTAATCCCTCAATGCTACTCCTTCTGCCAGCTTCCCTCCAGGCCAAAAAGTGTCTCTGTGTTGTGGTGAAGACATTTACACTTTTAAAATCATTTAAATTTCATGAAATTTCTAAGGAAATTACGACATAAATTGTAGATAAATGAAGATGGTTGTAGAACCCAGATATTGAAACACAATTTCTTGTGCAGTGTTTAAAACAAATCACAGGTGGCCAATAAATTGCCTTCAAAGCAAGAAAGAAAAATTAAGCTCCAATGGTGGTCGCTCAAAAAACCTTCTCTTTTGTCAGCATTTTACTTCAATGAGCTGAATTGATTCATGAAAAACCTAGACACTAATTTTAATATTATACTTATAAGAAATAAGTGCTTACAAAATTATATTTACAAAAATAAGAATTTAATAAAATGAAATAAGAATGTAATATATGAAATAAGAAGGTAGGAAACACGAATCGGGGTGGAAAGAAGAGCACGTAAAATGAAAGATGAAACAAAGACCCACCTGAAGAGTTTAAAGTACTCTGCAATTTGATCGGGAGATGCGAAGTGTGCGACGTTGTCGACGATTTTCCTTGGTAGAATTATTATGGAATAAAATGTAATGACCGTTAAAAATAACAACAACAAACAGTAGCAATCATATGGAGTTCATAATTATGACATTTAATCGACGACACGAAGACAGCCGACGCGACGAGGCACGGACGTGTCGTCGATAATAATAAGTCGACGAAATAAGCGACGGCGACTCTTTATCGGCCGCAGAACGACCGACCTATTGATGCTGTCCCCAAACATGGTCTTTGCAATTTGTTGGAGCATGGCAACAATCCTCCTCCTCAGCCATTGGTTCCTGTTTTTGAGGTCAAAAATCTCGTCCATGAGGAGAAGCATGATGTGCAACGGTATGCTGTCCTCACCACCCTTGGAGATTAAGATATTGATAATATAATAATAATAATAATAATCATCATCATCATCGTTTGAATAACATTGGTAGCAAGTAATTATCATAAAAATAGTTATTACAAACAATGACATTCTTATTGGAAATATTCTGGAAGTTCGTTTGAACAACTAGTCAAAATAACTTATGAACGTCGCATTATTCGACTGCAGGTTGCGTTCGTGCACGAGGTCTCAATGGCAACGGTCATAACATGTTCGCAACCCAGCCTGCACCGCCGGGGACCTCGGTTCACATCCTATTAGGCTGCATAAGGCACTCTAAAGATCCACTAAATACAAATTATAAAAATAAATGTTGAATTCTCTTTGAATCAATATCAATCATTACTTTTACTGCTGCAAATTAGTTAGAATTTTATTGTTATTATTATTACTATTCAACAGGTCATTCACCTCAAAATCCAGTGATGCACTGACTTTACCCTTTTCTAGCTCTTCATTCCTCATGGATGCATTGGATGGCTAACACGTCAAATAACAACATTAGTAATCAAATAATTATTTAATTTATAATAATAATATTAAATAAAAATAATAAAATGCCAACAACATATCTTGAACAATCATTATTAATATTATCATCATCATCATCATTATTAATATCATTAATATTATTATTATTATTAGCTCCTAACAATTACAATTAATAAATAAATAACTGATAGTTAAATGATTTTCATCTGTGAAATCAACAAATGTTAACTGATGGAAATCTACAAACATTAAACCTAAAATTATCATCATCTAGAGATCTGACCTTGACATTGAGCATTTTGCCAACTCCATCGATCATGTTGTTGGGGATGTTGCGTACCTTGGCAACACCGTCGGCCAGGCTATTGGGGACCGATCGAACCATGTTCCCCACGCTCCTCACCGAACTCTTGAATGGGTTCACTAGGGAGTCGACCTGGTTTGTGCATGTCATTGGTTTCAATGATGTCATGCCGATGTTATCATGCCTATATTCACTATTACCACACTTAGCCATCTAATCATCATTACCGTCACCATCTGCATCATCATCATCATCATCATCATGGAATCACACCTTCCTAGCAAGGTCACTCTTCTCCCTCTCCCAATGAAGGTTCTCGAGGAACTGATGCACGATGTCAATCATCCCCTTGTGAGAGTTCAACAGGCCAGGGTTGAGAAGGGTCTGAATAAGAAATAATTGACTCTCCTCATCTTTGGCAACAGTTATCGTTGTTATTATTATTATTATTATTATTATTGGTGTTGTTATTATTGATACTGTTATTATTTCAGTTACTGCAAATATTATTGCTGTTATGGTTATTAATGCCATCCTTTCAAGTCGTTGATCCTCATTACATCTCCAATTACATCTTCAAAGGCCACAAAAGTGCTCTGATAAATTAATGGTAATACTCACCATTATTAACACGCACCATTAATAACACGCAGTATCAATAACACGCACCAGAATCACCAAAATAAGCAAACAGTTATAACCCCCTCATCGACCGAGCGACTGCTCTTTCCGAGCTCGAACAAAAACATCGCCACGACAACACCGCTTCGGAACAAACCGACCGAAGCTCAAATCAAACGGCCATGAAACAATTTATGAAATAAATTACTAGTCGCAGACGACAATATTAGAGCAAATTATAAATTGTCGCACCACGGGTCCTGCGAACTCCGCAAGAGTAAATTACGTCAAGGAAGGCGAACCTGGAGGTACGTGTTGAGTCCGACCTTCCTTTTCTCTAAGAACTCCTTGTTCATGTTGTCGAAAGCTTTCTTGCTCGGCAGGACCAGACCGGACAAAGAGTCGTACTGCCGCAAGTCAATTAGTCGAATAAATTATTAATCAGAATTATTATTTTGGAATTATTATTGTGACAAATTGATAACTTAGCACTAAAATGGTGTCATGAATGATGTCCTCTAATAAATAAAATGTAATATATGACAGTAATGGTTTCTTAACTTTTTTAAGCCGCTCGTCATCATAACGTTCATCATCATCATATTGCAATAATTATGTTTTGTATTACTAATGCTATAATTATGGCATCCACCTTGCTTTGTAGATATGAGTGAAGGTCGTAGAAATCACTGAATCTCCTGTAGACGTCCCAAGACGCGTCCGATCCGTCGAACGACTTCTTGAGCACGGACACGAGGTACACGGCGTACGACTTTCCGTGATCCTGACAGATACCTTTCGTCAAATTTTATACTTGCAATTACATTCGATTTCTTGAGTTTACATGCATACTTAATATTCTTAATAATACTATCAACGAGTATTTAAATCACGATCTTGAAAAACGAAAATTAGTAGAGCACAAAAATGAATTATTTCAGTTAATGCTCAGTATGACAGTTAAAACCACCAATAGCCTCATGAGATTGGTCAACATGAAGTAATAATAATAATAATAATAATAATAATAATAATAATAATATTAACAGCAACAATAATAATAATGATGGTAATGATAATTTCAAACCAGTGTTTGATATGTGAGCTGAAAGTGTGAATGACTTGTTGACATTTGGTTGCACAACAGGCATCTCCAATGAAGATAAACTCTCTCGAGATGAATGAAGGTCCTCGTTCGACTGATTCGTTCAAATTTAAATATTAATTCATCGGACTTAATTGAATATTAATTCATTGGACTTCATTGAATATTAATTCTTATTAAATGAACAACTCACAGCTTGCAAACTGCTGCATGAGGTCTTCAAGAAATGTTGATCTTCAAAAGAAGAATTATTGTTTCAGTAACTTCAATAATTCAATCAAATGAAGTACATTGGAATCTCTAAAAATGCTAGAATATTAAAATTGCAATTATTATATAGTATTATTAAAACACATTCAAAAGCAATGCACAACTAACAGGCACCCATAACTGATGACCAAAAAACATTTAATGATGAAACATCCCCTGGAAAACAAAACACACCCTCAGAAGTCGTTCCATTTTCAGGCTTAGATGTTAGGTTGCTCGTGCCATTGCTGTTGTTGTTCTGGCCATCTTGCAGGAGGTCCAACTCAATCAACAACTTGATGTATAAAGGGCTCCTCTTGAATGCAGGGAAGCACCTGGATTCCTCTTGCATAGTGTCGTACACCTGGAGTGAACCAACTAATATATTATTACATTACAGATGCTGTGCGATAAATGTGATGACTAATATCCTATCGATATTTACCATTACGACCCTCATGTTTGCAAATTAGGATCGCAATGGTTATTTTTCCTGACAAAGGTTTGCATTGAATGTTGAATGCTGTTGTGATTGGGCACATGTTGGGTGCAAACTCATTCTTAGTCCTAAAATTTTATGAAAATGATATTTTAAAACATGACTAACAAGAACATCAGGGTGGCCCCTACTTTTGAAGCTTTAAAATTTTATTGTCTGAACCCACAAATGAGTTCCAATATATATAAAAATAATTCATGCCAGATGTGAGCAGGATTGAACAACATTTAGAGATCGCCCAATGAAGTTTTAATTTCCAGAGAAAATCCAATTCAGCAAAAGAACCAAAACTCATCTAAATGTTTAATATTTTATTAAAATGCAGTTTTTCAATAACATAATGAATAAAAATGCAATTACACAAATAGAAACCAAGAATGTTGGTATATTTAATTAAATAACTTATAATTTGCTCCAGTAAACTTGTAACATAACTCACAGATTGCACCTCTTGGGCAGCTGACATAGCATTTAAATAAATCTAGCACTTTGTAATCATCTCATCTCTTTTAAAATTTCGTCTAGTGTTACCTTGATTTAAATAAATCATATTAAATTATTATACACGATCTTCGTATTTTCAAATGACACTCGTTTCACAAATTGATCTCGTTAGCATGCTGATCGAACTGAAGGAAGTAAATTGCCATCAGGGAAGCAGGTTTTAGATTACTTTCTATGTCTCCACAAAGTTTTGGAAGAGGATATTCGAAAGGCTGCAATCTACACCACTGACAGTGTCAAGGATTTCTGGAAGAAAGCCACCAAATTGGAAGAAGTGCCAATCTCTTAGATCAATTTACTCATGGCATCATGGCTTGTCTCTCTCAGTCTCTCACGGTTTGAGATGACATTGCAAGAATCAAGGGGCCTCCTACGTACGAACATATTTATTGCAAAAGTTTATACCTAGTTCTGCTTCTTGGCACCTCTTGCTCCTTTAGGAATGATTTGCAACTTGTTCAACTACTCCATGCTTACCCTGACCAGGATATTGGAGCTGCAACATCATGCAAGATTGCAGGATGCCTTCGGTACTTGTCGGAAGATTTCATCATTTTCAGTCTCGTCGATTGGAAATTGATTCCATCGCGAAGAGCGAAATCATCGAAAGGTTAACAAAAGAGGAAAGAGAATAAGTACCTTTGAAACATGTCCAGGTGGACTTGATAAAGGTGCAGCAGAAAAGACTTCCTAACAGCTTTGCATGTTATCGAACAGAATTGGGCAAATTTTCAGGATGCAAAAAAAAATCTGCTTTATTAACTTGGGGAAAATAGTTGTGATGTTTAAATGTGTGCTGTAAATGATTTTAATTGTTTCTATAAATGAGAATTTTAGTTTTTAGTTGTTAGAATTAATTTTCTTTGCGAAACCTGCGACGAGCACGGATCGACTTCGGTCGCAGACACCACATTCTCAAAAACTTTGATGGCATCGAGCGACCTCTAACTATTGATATTTTTTTATGAAATGGAACCGTTTGAGAGGGTCAGACCTAATATTTTCAAAAATTTGAAACATGACATGGATAGAATCATGATGAATCATGTTATCTCACCAGATGCAGCAGAAAATGTAATTTACTATGTATTATTATTTTTTGGGTTATAAAAATATTCACTTTAAATAAAGTAAAACTTAATTAAGTACCTTTATTAATCACTTCATTAAATCAATTCAACAAACCTGATTCAGAGTTGTTAAGGATTTATAATTAAATGTTTTAAGCGAATTTTAAGGATAATAATCTATTTCGTAATTTTTTTCAAAATAAAAGTCCAATGCTAAAGAACACCTTCTGGTGCTCTAAGTGAGTTATTGAAGATGATCTCAACTTACTTTTGCTTGAACATCGTTGAAGATGGTGTCCATGGCATCACCGTGTTTGATTCGAGACAACACGATGTCCACCAGCAGTTCGTCCAATTTCAGTCGAGGAGAAGCCTGCAAAAGAATGTGTTTATTTATTTTTTTTTTATCTGATCTTTCGAAGAATGAGTAAGCATTCGAAAGTGCGAATAGATGCAGCAAATAAGAATAGCATTACGACTCGAGTCGACTGCACCTTTTCGGAGAGGTACTGATTGAAGATGTTGAGTGCAGCGTCGTGAAGAGTTTCCAGGTCCATCTTGTCGGGTCCACTGGTTGTCAATAAACTCGCAGAGATTTGCTGCTCTGCTGAAACCCTGTAGCCCTGCAGACCAATCAAATGTTAGAAATCTATAATTCTATATAATTTAATTGGCTTTAAATTTAATCAATTAAATTAATTCAAATCAAATTAACTAATTAAAATCAATTTAATTGGCTTTTGAAAAGTAATGAAATGTGACCAACCTCCACTGTTAAGTAGAAGAAAAGATAGTGCTGCATCCCAATGCTACTCATGAATTCTGAAAACAACAAAAACAAAAAATTATAAGACAACAACAAAGACTAATTGTTCGAGCACTTAAACGACATTTCAACTCCCACATTCGACCTCGGCTACGGTCGCCGAGTCTCTGTTCGACTCGCGCACGGTAAATGTTTGAAATCGACAAACCGATGAAGTACGGCAGTGCGACGTTGTTGTTCAGCAGGACATCGAAGGAGAGGTCGTACAACTTCTGTCCTGGCTTCGTCGAGCGACTCGAACCGATATTCTTAAAAAGTTCGGTCACTATTTACATCGTTACCATCATCAGCAAGTTATTTTACAATGAAATCAAAACTCAACAACTTTGACAAAGAATTGCATCGTTCGAGAGGTGTTCGTTCCACGAGTCTCACCTTCCTCGAATCGGTTTCATCCGCTCCTCCGTTCAGTCGATCCGTCCGAGCCTCGCACAACGACTTGACGAAGAGGAGGCTGCCGAGCTGTTGTTTGACGGTCGTGTCTGAAGATCCACCGGGATTTCATCAATTCATCACGTGCACCGCATCATTGGTTTATTATTTTTATTGTTTCACTTAAGTTGGTAAAATTAAAATATCAACAATAATAAACAGAACAAGCTTCATGCTACAAATAAAGCAACAAGGAACGGATCCATCCGAAGTTTAAAAATTACGAACGGGTTGTAATTCTTATCGGCTGCATTACAGGGATTTCCATTCTCATTGAAATCATAAAAATCTTTGATATCAAAAATCAAATCTTTCGCTGAGCAGGTGTTGCTTGTTTTGTTGCCTCAACAATTGTCTGTTCATTTACCACCTTCATTCATAAATTCTACAAGGAAATAACCATTTACAAGTGCCCTATTTACTCAACCTACATAGAACTTGTCACTTTAGACCTGTAATTACAAACATGTCTTTATCTTCAACATCTCACAATTCTCATCATCCAACCATCCTTCCATCTCCTCCTGTGGACGACCACTCTCAAACCTAAAACTTTCACTTGTTAACACTCTCATCCAATCCACTATCGATTTCATTCCATGCCTGAGATGTACTACGACAAATGCATCATCATTGCTAACGGTATTAAATTATTATATTTATTATAATAATGCTTCTATCAAAGAAAATAATAAATAAATAAAGAATTTTGAGAATTTAAAAATTGCAGGTAGACTAACCATCATCACCACCAGAATCTTTTGATCTTTGTCTGGCAATTTCCTGGTCCACCTTTTCTTTGATGGCCATCAACTCGTCGATGGAGTCCGTGGTTCTGATGATGGTCAGGAAGCAGTCATTGTTGAACATGGCATCCTTGCACTGAAGTCATCACAAGATCATTCATGCTACAGTTTTGCAGAATAAGTTGCTGCATATGATGTGTCTCCTACAAATCTCTAAATTTGTACTTAATGTCTTTTAAGTTGTGGTCAGAACCTAAGGAAACATGCCTATTAAATCTTATTGATCGCCGAGATGAAGAGGAGATGATAAAATCCAGAAAGAACATGTCGACCTTTAGTTTGTTGCGATATTATTTTGTAAATTGATTTTTTTTTGTTAAATCATTCATGCAGTGTTCACAATGTTCACAAGGAAATCTCAGATGTCTCAAATGTTGAGACATCAAAATGTTTCAAAAATGAAACATACAGGCATCGTGAGGGTCTGGTTGATGTGATCGGGATCAGACACGTAATTCATTGTTGGCAAGAGGACTCCGTTCACCAAAACCTCCTGGATCAAAATTCAAGACATCTCCATTGTCGAATCGAGTCCAGATTAATGTCATCACAAATAATAAATATTCAATTCAACAACAATTAAATATCCTGTGAATACCAGAATGCAAATTTAATTTCAAGTCATTACCCTGATAACATTAACATAATAAATAAATATAGCAGCAATAAATGTTTACAAGTGACCGGCTAAAGCTAATGCATTAACCAGGTGACGCTAACCCTGATGACGTATCTGAGGATTTTGTTGTGGAAATCATCAGGAGGTAGGAGAAGGAACATGATGACCTCACATATTTCCTGCAGGTATCCTGCATGTTATTAATTAAATGTGATTACATTAATGTTTCATTCATAAAACAACAATAATAGCTGGTTTGAAATGCAAACAATAATCAATTTATTCATCACAGTTTTTCATTGATTTCAACATTTGTATTTAATTGCTTCAAGAAATTGAATGTTCAATGCAATGGCTGTTATGGAGAAAATAGCATTGATGATGATGATGATGATGATGATGATGATGATGATGATGATGATGATGATGATGATGTAACATGGAAAGCGATTATTGCAAAAACTTATTCTTGTTATTGCAACAAGAGAGATGAAAGCAGTCCACGACACGAAAGTGAAACAAATATCCAGCAATAATAAACTTATGTGCTAATAAATAATTTAAATTTATAAATTAGATAGCAGCTTACATGTACAATTTATACATAATATTTTATTATTCAATTTATAAAATAAAAATTAAATCATTTAAAATTACATAACCTGGAATAATTACAAATTGAATGGTATTTATTTAAATTAATTGAGTTCACTTCAATTGGATTCATAGAAAGAAATCTCTTTGAACTCCCTCATATTTCATATAAGCATCATCAACATATATCAACATCATCAATGTTGTTATTATTATTATTAATATTATTATCATTATTATTATTATTATTGTTGTTGTTGTTAACATCATTTCACAAGAACTTAAGAATCCTTCCTGACAGTTCTCCCTCAGAAACCCTCCTTGCAATTTAAAGATCAAAAGACATCAACTTTCAATTTCCAAGACATCAATTAATGACTTTCAATTTCCAAGACATCAAATAATGACTTTCAATTTCCAAGACTTCAAATAATGACTTTCAATTTCCAAGGTTTAATAAAAACCAATGGTTTTTTAAATCAATCATTTGCTTCAGATCATCGAATTCCTGCCTGCCACAACGTTACTGTTACGTAATCATTACTTTTCAGTGCTTCTCAGCAATTACCACAATCACCTGTCACAAGACAAAACTCAAGGATTTCCATTTTAGGATGTCTTATGTTAATATCATTATTATAATAAAATTATTATCAATCATTAATGTGAGAGGTGCTTCGTTTCCCATTGTCCTGGCTTCTCAAATGATGTCCTGAATGTCACTGTTATCATTATTATTATTATCATTTGAGCACCCCTGATGCTCGTGCTTATGGTGCTTTGTAAGTTAACATTTATTGTTATTATTATTGTTAATATTATCACTATTATTATCATCATCAACAGGATGGCAATGATACTCAACCACAAACCTTTGTGTTATAATTGCTTACGTGAATATGTACTAAAGCTGCATTTATAAACATCAACATAGAGCATTTCAGCTTAGAAACCACTAAAGATTTGATTGATGATGACTTTCTGGTGATGATGATAAAAGCACCATGAAATACAACATACAAGATGATGTTTGTGATGAACAGCAACAACAATCCAACATCAGAAACTCACTCCTCTCAAAGGCATCCGAGAGACAAATCTGATCCCTGCAGATGTCTCTTTCCATCTCGAGTTCAAGGTCGAAGAAGGTCGACTCCAAGTCCAACAGCGGCTTTGAATCTGTGAAATGAACAATGGACAAAAAGATGCAGCTGATGAATTAAATAGGAATTTGAAATAACTCAAATTATGTTGATTTGTGTACAAATTATGTACTTCAACGTGGTTATTGTATAATTTCAAGGCTTACAGAGAAATATCTGTAAATCTCCACAACAATCAAAGCAAAAATTCATTAATAAAAATAAGAATTTGCTCAAATAAGAAGGATTAAAAAATCATTGAAAATCATTGGATTGGACATTAAGATCATCTTAAGATGATTGAAAAATTGTTTCAAAGCATCATCTGGCTTCTGAAACTAAAAAAAGATTTGCTGAATAGGAGTGTGATGATGATGACGACAATGACGATAATAACAACACAAATAATAAAAAAATGTGCATCAGTTATGTATAACTTTCAGACATATACCAAGAAATGCAATTAGCATACTGAAAACATTGAGACCTGCCAACTACAAAAGCAAGTTCATTTGTAAAGCACTAAATTCCATGTACATACTAATTATGAATGCAACCCAAATCTTGACCCACACACAAAACGATCGACAGTCTGGCAGCCTTTAACTTATTATAAATTTTACTCAATTTGACACTGCACGAGATTAATAATGTCAACGTCGCTAAGGACAAGGATGCAACAACTTTAAACAAAGAACAACCTCTGAGCAAAGCAGCATATTAAATAAATAAATATTAATTATATTAAATAATAATGTTTTGCGTCTACATTTACATTACATTTACCTATAAATTAAGAGGATATTAAACTTCATTAGAAGAACATGTGCAAGATTTAAAAAGTAATTTTCATGCAAAAGTTCATGAAGCTTGCAAACTCGTCGGGCTCAGAGGCACGCTTCAGGAAAAACTATGCAAGCAATGTCAAATAATTTCTAAACACAAAACCTTCTTCTCAGAAATGTTTGAAAAGCTTTAAACTTTTAAATATCATTAGAAAGTTGATAAAAACACTTTCAGCATTCTTTAAACATTTCAGCTCGGTTTGCAAGAAGCCAAATAGAAGCCAGGGGCAAATAACGGCAAATAACGGCAAAAAGACCGGCGGTGATGCGTCCTCTCGTGCAAGCACACAATCGTGGACTTGTCAATTGTTTGTTATAAAAATATAAGTACTGCATCTACCATCTACAGCACAATTGCCTGTACTGATTGAACTAGGCCATGATGAAGGGATACAAGTCATGGCATGTGCAAATATTTTAAGCTATAGATTGTCTAAATACATTTTAATGTTGTAATTGCAAATAAAAAACAAAACATATTCTTCCCATTTTAGATGATAATGAATTTTATTCAAGCAGAATGTGCAATGATCCAATGACATCACCGATTAAAAGTGCCGAGCAAATAGTTTAATCTTACATCTAAAACTAATTTAAACTAACAATTATTCTTTCAATATTGCATTATTACACATCTAAATTCAGGGGTAAATAAATCCATAATAATATCTATAATACCAGTAATAGTTGTAAGCCACTCCAATCAAGTCTTGCATTTACAAAAAAATAATATCCTTACAACAACAACAACAATAAGTGAATTTATGTAGCTCTACAAGCATCAGGGCGCTCAGACCATTTACATAGCACCGTCTTCCAGGGAGCTTTGCGAGCGGGGTTGCGAACCAGCTGGGTTACCATGGTTCGCAGGAATGCAATCTGAGCCAACTTGCACCCTATGAGTTGCATTCGATGCTTCAGACTAATCACATGACATTTTTTATTTTATTATTTATTTCAAAAGTGAGCAAAGGACACGTGCCTCTTACCTGCTCACAAGCAAACAAATAAGAACATTTTTCATGAGAGATGTGACTCTAATATGTCATTTGTACGAAAGGAAGGGAGTAAGATCGTGTTCATTGATGAGGCAGGTGAATCGACTGTAGGTTGTGGATGAAACAATGTTATTTGGGAGAGAGTTCCAAATTTTGATTATGCGATTAGTAAAAAAGTATTTAGTAATTATTTTGTCAATTGATCAAAACTCAGACCTAAGTTTAAATAGATGTTCTCTATCCAATGTATAATTAGCAAAATGAATATGGTTTTGAGATATATCAGTTAATATCAGGTTACTGATTATCTTGTACAACAGTAAATTTGTAAACAGAGATCAGCTGTAAGAAGGTGATGTTCGAGTGATTTGAGTTTCAATGCCTTAAGACGATCTTGACACCTTAGCTGTCCGAGTCCAGGGATGGCCTTGGTAAATTGCTTTTGAATCTTTTCGATGCTCTCAATCAAGTATTTGTGGTGAGGGTTCTAGACCTGACAGCTGTACTCAAGGAGTGATCTGACACAAACACAGAAAGCTTTGATGAGAAGATTCTTGTCCTTAGAGGTGAATGATTTGAGAATCATTCGCGATCAGACTGTAGCCTTGTATGCGATGTTGTCAATTTGGAGTCAGAATCTTTTTAAATCAGAATCTATGATGATTCCAAGATCTCTGGTATGATCAACTGTTAAGAGTGGGATGTCTTCAATGCAGTATTGTTGTGAGAAGGATCCTTTCCTGGAACTGGTTTTGATTGAGAACACAAAACATTATTCCTTGGCTAAGTTGAGTTGCCACTTCCATGCCTCATGAAGTGAGAGAATTGGTGCTTCTCTGAAGGATAGAATCATCCAAGGATAGCGACTTGTAAAGCTTGATGTCGCCAGCATATAGTTTTATTGTGATGTCTTTAGATAGAGAGTTGACTACATCATTACTATAGATTAGGAACAGTGTGGGACCTAAAACACTTCCCTATACCACTAGTAACATCAATAAATGATTGATATTGTAATAAACGACAGTGCTTAATTTATGCCGAGTTTATTGTTGGGATTATCAGCAAATATTCAGTTATCAACTGAGTGGTATTAACTGTAAATACCACGCTTTCGCAATAATCCTGCTGCCAGTTATTGCGTAACGATCAGTTGCGTGATTATTTGCTGAATAGGAAAGTTCTTCAATGTGGGCTTCGAGATTCTCTGAGATCTTGTCTGCTTCTGTGCTATTTTTTATGATCGCCATGGAACTAAAAGATAGTGAATATAACGAAAACTAATTAAACATAAACATAACTACAAAAATTAATTAATGGCATTTTCAGGGTTATAACAATATACCATGATACCATGATTGATATACTACCATGATTGGATATAATAAGCTAAGAGCACAGGTTTTTAGCAAGGTATTAGGAATGTGGTGGGGCCTCATGAGCAAGAACATTCCAGCCGTCTCAAAGTTTGTAGGACTATGTCGGGGTGACTAGGACTTTTTTCAGGATTGTGCTGGATCGTTGAGGAAGACTGTGAGATTCCATTGTCGGCTGTATAAACACCATAACAACTACATTGGAGTAAGTGTTAAATGTGTTAGCGATTTCCAGTGAGTTTGACGTCAAACTTCCATCTTGTTTGTTATGTCCCCAATTGATGAGTGACAAAAGAGCTTCCTGTTAACATATCTTTAGAAGCAGTCCAAATCATTGTTGCTTATAATTGTTTTTTCTTTGCACAACATGTAGCAAGTTGATTGCTGCATATCTCTGAAAACTTAGTATATTTGTTTTTCCTCTGAAGATATATAAGTTTAATTTTGTAAAGTTTTCTCTGTAGTATTGTCTTGTATGTAATTCTACTGATGTTTGAGGGAACATACATTTTGATGCCGTCTTCCAAACATAAGATGAAACTGGACCAACACTCCTCAACTGCAAAACATTGCTGAAAGACTTGATACCAACTAATCTCAGACAGATAATTGTTTAAGCTAATGTAGTCTGCCCTGTTGAAATCATAGTATCCATGTGACAATAGAGATGTCTTTAGTGTTGTACCATTCAGGCAGAAGGTGATGATGCTGTGGTCTGATGAGGCAAGTGGGCAAGTTATTTGCATCATCGATATTAGTAATGGATCATTAGACAAGATCCATTCAGTTAGATCAGATGTTGTTGTTTCACATTGGAGAGTTAACAAACTGATAAAGACCAAGATCATTGAAAAAATCCAGAAACATCGTATAGATAGAATTGTTTGGAGCCTAGACAAATTCCGGTTGAGCTCGGGAAGGTTAAAGTCCCCCATTAGACAGAGCTTGTGATCTCCCAAAAAGAGGTGTTTCAAGCAGTTAATGCTACCTCTAGCATATTGTTCAGCAGCCAGATTGAAGCCACCAATCCAATAGTAACCAATAAAGCGGCAGTTTTGAGAGCCAAATCTCGAGTCCATGTGAGAGTAATCCAAGGGTATTTGGACCTGATGATTGGAAATGTGTCTGGTGATGAATGCGACTCCATCCCCTCTCGATCAGTGGAGTGTGGCAAATTCATTGGGTAGGAAGAGACTGCTTGGTATACCATTTGAGAGCTATGTTTCAGTCAAGCAAAAAATGTGGAGGTTGAAGGAATAAATTAGAAATTAAGCTTGTCAGTCTTATTGTTAATACTTCTAATGTTCGTTAGTGCTAGTTTTAGACTGTGGTCAGCATGAGTATTTTGAACCAGAAGGGGGGGATTGTTGTTTTGACTGTTCCCAGAAACTAAAGAAGCATGAGAGTTCAGGAATTTTACAAACTTAGATTCATAAAAGAAACTTGGAAAACTAGGAGTATTATGATGAAATAAAACTGAAAGTACTCCTTAAGCCCCTATCCAGTTGCAAACAATTTCTTTTGGGGTGGAATTAATTTTGAAAGGGAGGATTTCCCTGATTTGTTGTGCCATTTCTTATTCTTTCACGTTTTTAGCATCTCTTGTTATATTCAATTTCTGCCTCTCTTTTTGTGAGGTCCCAGTTAGGAAAGTTTGTTTGTCTGAGGAGGCATGAAGCAGAACTGATGAACTGATGAGATCTTCAACAACCTCAGGGCCTGAGAGATGCACCACCAATCTGTAATCATCCCTACCAATTTGCTTGGTAGAGATGATGGAAGGCTTGACAGTTCGGTGGTTTTTCAGAGTGTGATGATCATTCTTGGTAGTTTTCATGTTTTTTTCTATCCTCTCCTGTTCCAATGACCAGAAGGTTTTGGAAATAGCCTTTGCCAAATTTTGAGTTCCTTCTACCCTTTTCTATTTGTCTTAGACATTTTGTTCTTGAATGTTTCTATCTTGGTTTGAATAGCCCCACTGAACTTGTCCATGGAAAACTTGTCAGAAAACTGCTTCATGACTAGGATCAACATACTGTTAAGCCCGGAGACTTTGGAGCCCGGAGAAGATTGGTCATTGTTTCTCCAAATCCCTTCATGACTGTTTCAATAGATGTATTCATTGAGTCCATGATTTTCTTCATTGAAGTTTCCAACATTCATTGGACGTTTTCATTGTTCTTCTCGAGAACTCTAGAAAGAATATTTTCTAAGTTCTCCAGTGAAATGGATTTGCCACATCTCAATGAATTCACTCGACCAAAATTAATCGAAACCAGTCAATTAGTCGAAATTGAACAAATAGAAACTAATACAATTAATTTAACACTGCTCTTCACGAAAAAAAAAACATGAAATGCTTTTCAGGCAATGTATTTTTTATTAAAAACTCGACAACTACATCATGACTGTTCTGAAGATATGTTTAAATAATGTAGCTTCAATACTCAGTGAATTCAAGCTTCAAGCAATGAAGCTATCATCCATAAGAATCTAAAAAACATCTCTTCCTTTTAAGATGCACCGAATGATGAGAAGTGGAACTAAGGTAATCATCATGATTTATCATCACCAAAAATGTAAACTAAAAATGCACGACCGATTATTTAGCTAACGTGATGATCGTTCAACCTCGACATCGCCACCATTTTATTGTTGATAAATTATTTGTCAACTTAAGCAGCAGCTGCTTATGGTTGAAATTAAATATTATTTTAGAATCAATGAGGAAATAATCTTTAACTAGAACTCACTGTCATGTTTGTGTTCTTTGATCTTGGCAAGAGTCCTCCTGTAGAGTCGAATGTGCGAGGCAAAGTCGTCGACCAACCTCGTCGTCAGATAGGGAATCAAATCAACATCCCTTGCTCTGCATTGACAAGTTGTAGGAAAATGTGACTCAAAACAATTTAGCTGTACAATATCTAAAAATGGTTTACAAATAAATGGTTTGCATATAAATATGGTTTATATATAAATCATTTTTAACAGCTTCCTTATGAGCTGAAAGTAACAAATTAAAGCAGATTGATGATTAAGATTCATTATAAATATTAATAAAAATGTAATCTCTAGAAGTTACAATAATTTTATATTCTTTGCCAAGTGGTATTAGATGTCCTCAAGACACTTGCAATCCCACACAATCCCACTTGCAATGGGCAACAAAGATTTTGAAAAGTGATGATGTTTGTCTTTAAAGTGTTAAGGTTTAGCAGCACTAAAAGTGCACATGTTCAATTCTCACTGCATTCGCCTCATGCATAACGAAGCTTTTAATTGCTTTAGGAACATCGACAGCTCGAAATTCAGAGATTGTTTCGATCATTTAAATAACAAACCAATGATTATTACAAACAGTGCTAAAACTATCCACGCAGCATTATACTTGTAAAGCAACACAAAACATGAAAATGGACATTTGAGGGTGTCATTCAAAAGTCAGTTTATGCCTTTCATGTTTTATTTCCTTCCAAACCCTACAAACAATTTAAAGATAATTGTTGATAAATTCTCAACAAAAAATGAAGGCTTAGGCAAATCACTATTTATTAGTCATCCAATTGCCAAATAACAAACAAAAGTAGTTAGAAAGCATCAGGCAAATCTTAATAAAATAAAATAAAACTAAAATAGATATTAGTGATTAATAGGCTAATAATGTAATATGCTAATCTAATGAATGAAACCAGTCCACTAATCAAGAAGAAATATGGACATAGAATTAATTTAAACAGAAACCTATCAGTTGTTGGGAGGCATTTCAGATCCAACATGTTCAACATTGTAGACTTATTATCAGCCACACATTTATTTCTTAAATCATTAGATTTAATGACAATGAGTCCACGAAACTATCCAGCAATCTGAAAAGCATCCGTGGAACGTGCTCAAAATTAGATCGGAGGAAATTTTGCTAAACGAACAAATACGTTCGTCAAAGGATAATAGAGAACATTATGATAAATTTAATGATTATGAGCCTTAATATACAAACAAAAGGCATGCAATTGATAGAAATTATCGAATCGAAACATTCGGGGTCGTCGTCGACGCGTGACGTTTGCCGAGGACCGATGTAATCTTCATTATTTATAGTTCGTACAATCTCTTCGTAGGTTCAATTAGTTCAAAAATCATCTACAACCTTCTTGCATAAAATTCAATGCATCACCAAATGAGGTGAACAATCTTTTATTTGATTTAAAGCTAACATTTTTCAGATATTGAATTGTTAGAGGTTCCGTGAAGTAACGGTTTAAATAAACAAATACAATGTTTTATTATAAATAACTCCAATTATTTGGCTAGAAATAAGGCCTTGTGATCAAATGTTAAAATTGACCAACAAAAACAAATTTCAAAAAAATAGGAATAATCACCTCTCTGCAAAAGCTATGATGACTTTCTGGAACGTGTTTCGGATTTCGTAGTGGAAATGTTGGTCCTCGCTCACCTTGTGATACCAGGAGTGGATGTAATCCCTATATATATAGTCCAGAATCTGCTCAAATAAAATCATTTTTGTTTTCCTCAAAAAGACAATTCTTGTTAATGTGCAAGATGCTGTCACCCATGTCACAACTTCAATTGAATGTAATGCTTTATTGTGATTCATTAATGATTAGCATTAATAATGCAATATTTACATAAAGTATATCAATAACTTAACACTCATTGCTTAGGTAAGACAAATAAGCACAAACTTCTTGTAGGACATCATCAATAACTGAAGAATTGGTCATTCTTTTTTCTATCTTCAACTTTTTTGGCTCCTTGCAAGTGTCCAAAATGAGCTTACCAAATATAGGTTGTCATTAAGAGTGGTTGTGAGTAATTATCCTCTAATAATTCAACATTAATTATCTGCCTATCACTAACTTATATGAAGCCATTAATTTTGGAAGCTAGTTGCTTGCTTGCTTTTTACACAAATACAAAAATAACTCAACTCCTTAGAACAAATTCCACAACTAAGATTTAACAAACATTAAGTTGGAATACCTTAGGAAGACCAGCTGATGTTGGTCTGTCTTTACAATCAAACACTTCTCTTGGCCACAATATAAATCTTGATTTGGCTATCATTAGAAGCGACAGAGAAAATCTAAAATTTCACAGCAGAACATAAGCAAAACACATTCATTGAACGAAGAATGAAAGCATTAGAGTCAAACCCAATCAAAGACATTGTCATATACAAAATCAGCCATAGTCCGCCTAATGGTCCGAATGTTGTCAAAAAAAGCACCAGCGCTAATGTGTACCAGCCATATGCACCCGTAAACGGCGCCATGTAACGTTAAAGCTCCTGTCACATGAAAATAGAAATTCAGTGGTTAATGACTATTCATATTACTAGTGCAAAAGACATTTCAAACTCACTAGTAATTCAAAAACAGCAGTAAAATCATAATTATCCAAGTAAGAAAGATTGGAAAACGCCTAATAAAAATATCATCACCCAAGAAGCTGAATCTCTTTTCCAAAACACTCGTCGAGCGCATCAAAATAAAATAAAAATAAACTGCAAAAATTAAAAAAAAAAACTCATCCCAGCAAAATGCTTTAAGGAAATGAAAAAGAGATAATTTACAAAATTGTTGTTTGTAATATAATGCTTCAATAATGTTGCTTGTAACTCTTCAATTGTTTTAACCACATTTATTAACCTTAAATACTATATCTTTATATTTTATTTAAAATTGGATATATTTATAGTCTAAATTATTATTGCAATTGCAACGTTTAAAGACACGAAAATTTTGTGATCTGTTTGACTATCAAATTAATAATCATACTCGGAACCATTATACTTATCATTGTCCTTCTTCTAAAATTAACAAACGCTCGA